>JAVSBS010012006.1:0-16091 GCA_033124195.1 Coracias cyanogaster | reverse complement strand
GTAGGTGATCCTGCTCTGGCAGGGGGGCTGGACTAGATGATCTTTGAGGTCCCTTCCAACCCCTAACATTCTGTGATGCCAGCACCTCAGTGATCTTTCTTGTAGTGAGGGCCCCAAAACTGAATACAATATTTGAGGTGTGGCTGCACCAGTGCTGAGTACAGAGGGACAATCTCTTTCCTACTCCTGCTGGCCACACTCTTTCTGATACAAGCCAGGATGCTGTTGGCCTTCTTGGCCACCTGGGCACACCATTGGCTCATATTTAGCCGGCTGTTAACTAACCCCTCCAGATCCTTTTCCAACTGGGCAGCTTTCCAGCCACTCTTTCCCAAGCCTGTAGCATTGCATGGGGTTGTTATGACACAAGTGCAGGACCTGGTACTTGGCCTTGTTGAACTTCATATCATTGGCCTCAACCCATTGATCCAGCCTGTCCAGATCCCTCAGTAGAGCCTTCCTACCCTCAAGCAGATCAACACACTTGCCCAACTTGGTGTCATCTGGAAACTTACTGAGGCTGCCTTCAATCCCCTCGTCCAGATCGTTGACAAAGATATTAAACAGAACTGGCCCCAATACTGTGCCCTGGGGGACACCATTTCTGACCTGACACCAACCAGATTTAACTCCACTCACCACCACTCTCTGGTTTGGCCATCCAGTTGGTTTTTTACCCAGCCAAGCAGACTTTCTTGCCTTCTTGCCTTTTAGAAGGGGCACCCCTAGCAAATAGTTCAGATGAGGCAGGGAAGTTAATTTGTTATTTCTGGTCACTAAAGGATTTCTAGATGTTGCGGAGCTCAGAGGCATCACTGCAGTTCTCCCAAAGTCAGACAGAAAGGAAGGGAGAGGGGCTGTCAGCTGTGAAACACTCCACAAGGAAAAGGCAAATCCATACTTGACAGCTGCAGAATAACTACCTGATTGATCTATCTGACTCATTTGAGCATCTATGGGAAGAATTTTGATGTAGCTACCCATGAAAAAAAGCTTACCAGTAGCAAGTAAGTAAGCAGATGAGTATCAGCCCCTTTGCTGAAGCAGGATGCTTTGTTGTGATCCATGTGCCCTCTGGGCACAGAAAGCTCATCTTCTATCTTCCCCATCATTGAAGTGTTCAAGGTCAGGTTGGACAGGGCTTTGAGCAACCTAATCTAGTGAGAGATGTTCCTGTCTGTGGCACGGGGCGGGCGGTGAGCTAGATAATCTCTGAAGATCCCTTCCAACCCAAACCATTCCATGATTCTAAGGGAGTGAAGGCGGTTGTCACCTGCATCTCTATGCTGTTGACCCAGGACCTTCACCCCTTGTTGTCACACTCAGGGGCTTCAAAATAGGGTTTTTATATGAAACTGCATAGCTGGGACTTACCCAGCCTCGTCCCAAGCCCATGCTGGACGTCCACCCACATAGGGCACCACAGCTGGCACTTTGTGTCACAGCTCCCATTTTGGGGTGTGTCCACTTAAGAGAGCAAGTCCTCAGGTTCATCAGGTCTTTTCCTGAGGCTCAGATAATCTTGTCAGTCCAGAAAAACAGGAAGAAAATTAAAATCAGTCCAAGCTGCCTTTTCAATACATCAATGCTATTCTTCTACCTCCCTTCCCTCAGGCCCCCATCCCACACAAGTCACAAATAGCTGAAATTCCCCGGGGAGCCAGGACCAACCTCATGGGCTCCCACTGCTTCACCTCACTCCTCCTCTGTCAAGGACCTTGGGTGCCCTCCACTGCCTCCCATGCTCTCCAAAAATGGCTCTTACTCCCCAGCAGCTCTTCTCCTTGTCCTCCTCCTCATCATGTGTTCATCCCTTTCCTTCATCTGGGAAGACAGATTAAGCCTCTGTCTGCTTTTAAGCCTAAAAGTGCTGGATCATCCTGATACTGAGTTCACTTTTCAGATTAGTCAAATTTCAACTGTTAGTGGTAAATCATGTCATCTCCTCTCTGACTCTATCAGCCAAAGGGTCTTATGACTGTCTCTCTGGAAAAACAAAGCTTTCTGCTCATGTCAGGAGAAGCAAACACTGATGAGCCCTCTTCCATTCTGCAAAGGAAAGGGCTTCCTCTGAAATGTAATGAAACTTGTACAGAAGATAGCTCAAAAATGGGTACAATCACATCACTCCAGGACCTGGGGCCCCGAGTGTTGATCTTCACCCAAGTCTTGGCCTGCACCACTATGCCAGGTCTGAAGCAGCATCCTTATCCTGGGGATATTATTAGATGCCAGATATTATTTTTGCCTCACTAAATATTCAACAAAAGCTAAAATTAAAGGAACATGCTCTTCAGACCAAGGCACTGCCAGCTCTACCTCTCATGCTGGCTGAGACTCAACCCCTTCCCTGTGGTCCTCCTGCTCTGCCTGGCATCCCTGTCTCACTGCTGACTCACGGGGCCCTTCTTTGGGTTATTCCTATCAAGTAATCAGACAAAAAAAGAAGTTTCTGCTCTTCTTGTGTGAAAAAGCAGGTTGAACACAATAAATCACTGTTGTAAACACGTTGCAGTGAGGAGACTGGAAGGGCTGACCCAGCAGGCTGGTCTCACCCTGCAAAGCACGGTCGAGTTTCAGAGTGATTACCTGCAAACAGAATAAAATGCATTTAAAGGCCCAGTCCTGGGGCTTCAGAGCAAAACACCACACTGCACTGCGGAGAGATGACCAGACCTCAGTCAGTGACAGACCCCAGGCTTTCAGGGATCTATGATGGCAGGAGTGTGGTGTGAAAAGAAACCCAGAAGCTGCTTTTTGATAGGAGTGTCAGCCTGGTGAGCGCCACCAGCATGCTGCCAAGCCATGCATCTCCCAGTGCTGCCATGCTCAGATGGCAGAGAGGGTGTCATATGGCCATGCTTGGACCTCCAGTAGCAGCACCTGGTTGGTGTAGCCACATCACCATGACCTGTGTCCCCATCACTGGGGTGTCCTACAGCATGCATCAAATGTTGGACTGGGCTCAGCATTTGTACTTGCTGCTCTATGGGGCTGGCATTTTCAGGCAAAAGCTTGACAACCAATGACTTTTCCTTCTGGACTGGTTCTGGGAAAAGGAAAGGAGTGACCCAAAGAGTGTTTAGGCTTTGAATTTTGGGTTGCTGAGAGAGGTTTCCTAGCACCTATAGTCAAAACCCATCCTGATGTAGCTGGATGTCTTTTGAGTTTTTTACATGGTAAAACCAGCAAATACTTCAGGTAAGATACAATCTTTACAATAAAGCACTGTTGGCAGGGGGAAATCCAACACCTCCCATACCATCAGCAGCCATCACGGCCAGGAGGGAGTGCTGGGAGGTGTGTACCACTGCTCACCCTTGCCAGCACCCTCTGTCCAAGACCCTTGAGACTATCCAAAATGTATAATTTTATACTACTTACTTATAATAAAATTCCAGTCATTTGTATCTGGTTATATTTAAATCAAATCAATAATTAGAGGCATTATTTTGCCTGCATCAAATTCTGCTCCTCCGATAGATTTTATGAAACCAGCAAGCTAATCACTTTTCTTCATACAGTACTTCTAAGCTCGAAATCCTATGATATCTGAAAAAAATCTTACAATATCTATCAGTTTCACCAAATTGAAATATTGTTGTACTTTTACTGCAATTTTAATTGACTTTCAAAGTTTTCTAACATTTTTACTCAAAAGCACATTCAAAGGTGTGGAGGGTTTTTTGTGGTTTGGTGGGGGTTTTTTGGCTGGTGAATGAGCAGTTCTGTGTGTTGTAACTATGGGGGAGAGCTGAACATTCACAACCCTGCTCCTCCAAGACAGACGTGCATTATGAGTAGTTTCATTCAAGCTTATACATGCGTACAGTCTGTGGTGTAATGGGGTCCTGACCCACATGAGGGATTTCATTGAGCTGCTGCAACGTGAATAATAGGTACAGCTGATATATAAGGCCAAGAAAAGATTTATGTCTTTGAAAGGTCAGGATTAATGCTGCTCCTGTAAAAGAGAATAAATGATACATGTGAATTTTGTCCTGGGTAGCGCAATAACTTACATTTGTTATGTTTCTCTTCCTTGTAAGTAACCCCTGAAAAAAAAACTCACAGAAAGACCATGAATATAATATAGATACTGTTATGCATATTTAGTGTTTAATATCTTTGTACTTTGGTACTAAGGTTTGGCCTTTTTTTTTTTTTTTTTTAATGAGTTTTTTCACAAGGCTGGATCTGAAAAGTCTGTGTTTTAAAAAACTCTTACCAGGCAAATTAATAAATTTTCCTGCAAAGAAGAAAAAACCTTCATCTAAAGAGATTCACTTGATGCTCTTTGAAAGAGCTAGCACTTACTCCACTGTTTTTATCATTGTCTTAAAAGGTAGAGCAACTCTACCACGATTAATTTTTCATGCATTGGGTAGGAAGGGATAATTAGAGTGTGCTTCATACTGATTGTCTGCAACTGCTCCCTAATTAACTAATTGACTACAGAGCTAATGAGATTCAAAGTTAATTTTTATATTTGAATTTTGCCAGACCTATTTTAAGAACCATGAAGACAGATTGGCCAGAAGCTTTCATTTTATGTCAATCAGACCAGTATTTTGGAAATACTGTTTTATTATTGCCTGAGTAGCTATTTTGTAATGGCTTTTGCCTCTACCTGGTGGCTGGAAGATGAATTGCATGATTTCCAGTTTTTCGTTGGTGGGAGGCAGGCTGTCTTTTTGGATAATAACCTATACAGAAACAGGAAAAACACTCTATCACTATCTAGGGACTCTTTTTTTTTCCTTCCTCATTCCACAGTCAGGACAAGAAACTATCAGAAGGGATTGGTGGTGTGGATATGTGAATAAATATTATATATTCATCACAGCATCAGCAGTCGTGACACATATCTGTAAGATTTCTTTGAAAGCATCAACAAGCGAGTGTCAACAGATGAGCCAAATCCAATAGCTACAACAGCCAACTCGATTTTCAAAAGGCTTTGGGGAAATCCTTCAATAGCAGCTTGTAAAGTAGCTGCCGTGGATTAAGAGAGAGTGTTGTCATGTGAGGAAGCAGTTGTCCAAAACTAGGAATACACCAGCAGCATTCACAGGGAAGGAGAGTCCCAGCTGGAGTCCTACACTAACATGTGCTGCAGCTGTTTTGAGCAACCAATTTCTAAAAAAACCTGCAAAAGAAGGTGCATAATAGACCTTTGAGGATAATGGGGAAAATCAGTCAACTGTACTCAGCTGCCCAAAGTAATAAAAATGAAAGTTAATTCAGCAGTTGTGAAAGGGTTTCAGAATAGTCAGAAATTGGACAGTAAAATGGCAAGTGACATTTGCAGATAAAAGGTAGATAAGTTTAAGTCAAACCCATTAGCAAACCCAATTCTAACTTCCAATATGCAGAGATACAACCTGAACCAGCTATTGCTTGGCAGGCTCACCCTGAGAGATGCTGAGCACCCACTGCCATGGCCAACCCACCTGCAGGCATGGTCCTCACTGCATGGCCAGCCTCTGGCTGCACCAAGAGCAAGAAGACAGGTATTTATGGCTTCCAGGTGGGCCAATGGGTGTCAGATAAACTCTTGCAATGACAGTGCTAATAACAGTAATACAGTGGCAATCCAGCCCAAGCAAGGAAGCTGGGCTCAGACCTGCCAGCAGACAACATGTCAGCTATGATTATCACATCCCAGCATATCTCACTTAGCAAAACTGTCAACGGATAATTCAGCAATCTAAATGAACAGTGCCGGTGAGGCCTGCTGGGGAGGTCCACCCAGCACTCTGTGTGTTTGACGTGCCAGCTGCTTCTGATCAAGCACTGTAGTGCTGCAAGCTCACGCCCCAAAGCAGTTCCAGTTGCCTGGATTCAGACTCCAAGGGAGAGGGAAAACCACAGAAAAATGCTTGATTAGGAGCCACATCTCTTGGGTCACCCTGTCATCACCTTTGCATGTCCATGGGAAACCTCCGTGTCCATACCCAGGTGACGAAGTGCAGAGATAGCACAGATACTGGGCAGGTTTTCTGGCACTTCCAGGTTACACTGGCTTGGTATCACAGGAGGATGGTCTGGCTTGACACAGGCTGACTACAAATCACTGACAACCATCCTGAGAAGTTCAGTACCGGGTAGGAAGCCTGGCAGACTGTGAGATTATTGCCTTTTTCCAGTTTGCAGCCAGCTGCAGTTCCAGCTGCAGCATTATGTCTCAATAAGTCCTAAGAGAAACTGGTTTCAGACAGGGCCAGAAGAGAGGGAACAATAACTGATCATCCCTCCTGACAGTCTCTTCTGTTCTGCTTCAGAAATTCACCTTGCTCTATCTTTCTTGCTTTCTTTTATCCTGCCCCTTCTCCATTGTTCGCTGCCCTGTTTTGAATCACAGACTTACAGAATGGTTGAGGTTGGAAGTAACCTCTGGAGGTCATCTGGTCCAACCATCTCTCTCAAGCAGGTCCACCTAGAGCCAGTTGCCCAGGGACATTGCCAGACAGCTTTTGAATATCTCCAAGGATAGAGACTCCACAACTTTCCTGGCCAACTTGTGCAAGTGCTCAGTCACCTTCACAGTATTAAAAAGTGTTTCCTTGATGTTCAGAGGGAAGCTCCCATGTTTCAGTCTGTGCCCATTGCCTCTGGGCCTGTCACTGAGCACCACTGAGGAGAGCCTGGCTCTGTCCTCTTTGTACCCTCCCTTAAGGTATTTATATGCATTGATAAGATACCCCAGAGCCTTCTCTTCTCCAAACTGAAGAGTCCCAGCTCCCTCAGCCTTCCTTCACAGAAGAGATGCTCCAGTCTCTTCATCGTCTTTACAGTCATTTGTTGGACCCTCTATAGTACACCCATGCCTCTCCAGTACTGGGGAGCCCGGAACTAGACCCAGCACTCCAGGTGTGTCCTCCCCAGTGCTGAGCAGAGGGGAGGGATCACCTCCATCAACCTGCTGGCAATATTTTGCCTAAAGCAGCCCAGGATACTGTTGGTTTGCTTTGCAGTGAAGGCACATCAGTGGCTCAGTAGCCCAAGGCCTGACCCAGACCCTCTGCATAGTAGGCCAAATTCCACTTTCAGCTATTGCCATGATTTAAGAGCATTTTCTGGATCAGAATGAATTTGGCTCCACTGGCTAGGTCAGTATAACAGAGCAGGTAGAGAAGCAGAGATTTCGCTCTAAACTCAATCATGGCAGACACATTCAGTGTTGCAGTTTGGCTGAAAAGACTTGTGCAACCTCATCAAAACCAAACTGTTCCTCACCAGAAGTAGCAAGGAAAATGAGGCAAAGAAACACTCTGCAAAATAATGAGCAGAAAACCTGACTAACAGCACACCCCTCCACTGCACAGGACCAGGAGAAAAATGCTGCAGAGCTCACCTGAAAAAAGGGGTTTCACTGAATATACTCAAATAGCCACCAAGCTCCTACCTAATGGAGCAAGGCTGACCCCTTCCATATTTTAGACAAAATGCTCCCTTAGAGGTGACCAAACCATCTGATCAAAAGTTACAGTATACGAGAGAAGCAAGGCCTTTCCATGAGAGCCATATGGCAGTACAACGGATGGACATCATGGATTAGGACAGAGAACAATCCTGGTTGTATTAGAATAAGACACAGGCACAGGACAATATGCCATCAGCATCCCTACTATTCCCAGATGCTCTGGCATCTGCAGGCTATATGTAACAGGCAGTTGGGTGAAATAGCAAAGGGAGAATAGGAGAATTCCCTCTTCCAAACAAAAAGATTGAAGGGTTCCCTTCATCCCCTTTCCCAAGAAATGACCTATTAGTGCCCAGTGATATCCACCCATGAGAAGTCCAGCATCCCAGCACTATGCCTGATGACTAACCTAGGACCCTTCTCTGTCACTGCCTGTGCTGACAACACAGTTTGCTGGTTAAAATTTTTGGAATAAGCCAATTTTGACAATCTTTTTCATCAGTGACATTGGCAGCCATGGGAATATTTTTAGTTCTGAGTCTCTTAGACTCCTTGTTGTTCAGAAAATATTTCATCTTTTGCCCTGTGGGTGGAAATGGAGATTTGTGCTTTCTAATGTTGCAGCAATGCTCCCTGGATGAGTAGCAGAGATGATGGTGGGAGTCTTGACGCTTCACCCATAGCCTGCAAAACCCAAAGGCACCTTTCATTTTCCTAATGTGACAAGGCAGAAGGTGTGACTAATTGCAGAGAGAGCAGCCAGGGTTGTTGCTGCACACACCATTAGGAATGGTTTGAGATCTTTCCAGAGGATTTTTTTCACCTGAAAATGTATTTTGTGCTCCTGAGGACAAAGAAATAACCAAGACAGCATTTACAGCTGCAGATCAGGTGTGGAGAAGCAAGCAGGTTGCTCATGGTGCTGTTTTGGTTCTGCAAAGCCCTGTGTTATTCATCCAAGAACTGTTGCTGTGGCAAGAGTGATGGCGGGATTTGAAATCAAAGCCACCCCATGAGAAACTATCTTGTGTGACTCTTGTTTCTTTGAGGACTGTGAGACCTGTGTCTGCCAGTATAGGGAAAATCAGCCTGGTAGCAGCGGCAGGGATAGAGTACAAGCCCGAAAGCCTAATGACCTTCCCACTCCCCAGCCTGTGTAACCAGTGATTATTTTCAATACTTTTTTTCCTGACTGCAGCTTCCAGGCTGGAATATCTGAAGGTAAGAGTGTTCCAGGGAATGTCAGGCGCAATAAGAAATGACGCCAGGCTGTACCTCAGCAAGAGGTCCCCTTGTTTCCATGTGGCACATCCACCCTCATCCACTGCAGTGCTGCCAGTGAGACTGCGACGTGCAGAGGGGCTCCAGTTGCCACAAATAGGCTTGATCATTTTTACTTAAAAAGCATATTTGGACTGTTTCCCAGATTATAATTACTTATATAAAAATATAATAACAATTATGCTACCTAAATAAGACCTCAGAGCACAAAGCTGGCAAGTGATGACAACTAAATTCATTAAGAGTGCGAATGTTCTTCCTCTTTTTTATGAAACAATATTGAGTGATCCCTGAAGAAATCTAGCAACTAGAGACATGATCTGCTAATAAGTGGTGAGCCTGGTGAAGGCTGCTGGAGACACAGGACAACTGATCCGCCCAGGAAGGGCCTTGGTGCTGCATAGCTAGCAGAGCAGACAAGCAGGCAGTTAAAACATTGGATTTTGAAAATGCAGGATGTTTTGTGCATTTGGAGGGAAATGAATCTTTTCACTTTGTTTAGACTGAGAAATAAATCAGGACAGGGGCCACTATTTGGAGCAGAGGCCAACTGCATGGCTTGCACACAGACAAAAGCTCTTTTGCCTTTCCTGACATACACAGGGTAACCTCATCCAAACTTCTCACTGCACATGGCCCCAGGAATGTACTAAGCCCAGCCCGGCATGGGCTGGCCAAGGGGGTGAGCTGGCATGCGGCAAAGCTCAGCTTGAGAGCATGGCAGCAGTGCAACGCACTGGTCCTGCACCAGCATTTGTGCCTGACCCCTCTGGATGTCTGCAGGAGGATGTGGTGTCTCTGCATACCCATCCCAGAGCCAGAGAGAGCATAAACTGAGGCCCATTGCAGTCTTACTGGCACTTTTTAAAGCAACTTGGTATACTGGTTTTTCAAATACTTTCTACTTTATCACATTCAGAGGTGCCAAGCCCCAGGGATGATGATGAACACTCAGAAATATGTTACAAAATGCATCTACAAGAAAATAAATACCATTCCTAGGCCTCTTGGGAAAAGATGGAAAGTGATTTTGGTGCATGGTATGCTTCCAGACCAGGACTAGAAAACAAGACTGCATCTTCCCATTGAGCTCTAGGTATGAAATAACACTAAGAAAGAGGAAGAAATAGTGATAGCTGTAAAACCTCGTCTGCGAAAAATACAGTGGTTAAGAGAGATGCTAAACACCTTCTCAGTCTTTTTGCTGAGACAGCCACAAAGCTTCAAACCCCACCATTATCCAAGCAACCTGTTATGCTGACTTCATATTCCCACGTTAAGCATTTCAGTTGATGTCTTTATTTTTCCAACAGGTCAGCTAATCCCCTGCCTGCAAGTGTTTCATTACAGCTATGTGCTTCCTCCCCCAAGAGTCTGAAATACCTCACCTTTGAATGTAATTGAACTTCTGGAAAAGGAATGATTTAGACCAAAGTCACAGTGTCCTTGCTTTCACTCTGCCTTCATGCCAATCCACCAGAAGGTCTTTGAATACTGTTTTACAAGCAGTTGAAAGAATTTCCCTGAATAGTTTCCCTGTGCAAAGGTTGCTGTGTCTGAGGAGCCCACAACAAGCTTATGGAAAACAGGCTACAAAGCCCCACTGGCAGGGAAGAGTTGAACAGAAAGGTGACTGAGTACGTAGACGTTACAAAAATAGCCAGGATTGTTGAATCTAGTAACATCAAATCTAACTCACTTCTAGAGGGGTGAAGAAGAATCTCATGGTCCTGAGTGAGTTGGCAATTTAATGGCAGATGATGCCTGGTGCTGATAAGCACAAAGCAATAGAGACTGGAGGAAAAATCTAATCCTGTCCCTTTGTAAACCATAAAAAATAGTAGAAAATACTAGTTCACTCCAGAAAAAAATATTTTGGAGGCATTAAAATCCCTGGAAAAAAATGTTTCAATACTAAATGGGTGTCAAAAGAGTAAGAGAGAGCTTAAGACATTACTAGGGGAGAAACTGCAGCAGGCTGGAGTGTAACAAACTTACAAACATCCAGGTGGAGTCACCAAGAGGCAGTTACTGATGGTGGTACGAGAACATTATTCCCATACTCCCATGTAAATGCAGACTATGCCTACCCCATGAGCATGCTGTGGAGTCCTGCAGAAGGGTGGTCCACAGGCAGGAACATCTTTTTCAGTACTTGCGCGCTCTTACTCAATCTACTCATCTTCCATGTCATCTCTTTGCTCCTCATGTTCTTGTGCCACCGTCAGTAACGGCTCCTTAGTGACTACACTTGGATGGTTGTAACGTGTTGAGTCCAGGTCACACCAGTCTCTAACCTGTCTCTTAGTCAAGCTAGATGTGTCTACCTTTTGCAATCTTTTCTTATTAATTAGAACCCCAATCGCCTGATTAAATAGCAGAAGCTAACAGAGCAAAGAAACCTGTCCTGCTGCACATTTATTGTGATGAGCTGACAGCAAACTTGCAAACGCACCTAACTTCTTGGACAAAGCCTTGAGAGCTGATTTTTTACTCTGTTTGTACAACATAGGGTGAGACTCTGTGAGAGAGAAGGAGTAAGTCCTGCAAAACAAATGGTAAAAGGTAATTTCCAAGGGTTTGTTTTTCACTCAGTACCTCTGTTAATGTATAAGAGAGAGCTGGAAAGTAAAGAAAATCACATTAATCTGGGGTTTCTACTCTGCTTACTTGAACTGGATCATTAGTTTTAGGTTTTATATACTAGTGAGTTACAGAACTTGGTACAGAGCTTGTTAGTTTGCAGAACTACATTTCCGATGCATTAGCCTCTGCATCAATTTTCCCATAAAGTAAAGCCACATCCAGCCTGTATTTGCCCTTGGCCACCCTGCAATTTTTGGGCATGACATTTGTCCTTCTATTGGTTTATTTGTCTAGTTGCATGTTGTAACTAGTGGAGCCTTTAGCTAATATAAGTAAGTGAGGAGGGGAAAAAAATACCCAAACCAATTTAGAGTGAGGAAATTCACAGGCAGTGTTTGAGGAGGGTGGAGCCAAGCTCCTTAGGGTAAATTATAAATGGATGGTATTAAGTCTAAGAAAATAAACAAGTTCCAACACCGGATTGTTGCCACCTCCACCAAGGATTTTAAAAGAAGCAACACTGTGATTGGCTACAACAAACTCGCTCTCTAAGGACTCTAAATTGTTTCTTCTCTTTCTACAAAGAAGCAGCTACATACAGCCAAGAAGTCTTGAACATCAATCCTGCCATAAGGATCCCAGCATTTGGGAATCTGTTCTTGGTTTTAAAAATAATGAATGTTAACAATAAAACTATTTTCTGAAATGTTTCCAAGCCCTTGTAGTTCCTGCAATAGGTGAAGGTTCAAGTTTCACTTTATGGAGCTTGAACTAATTCTTCTATTCTTAAAATAAACTCAGATGAAATGTGAAAAAAAAAAAAAAACACCAAACAAGCCCAAACCAAAAACAAAACTACTTTTGCTCATTTGAGCTTTCTTGGGCTGGACATGGAACAGATTCATATGGAGACTGGGAGTCCAAATGTCTGTTCACAGAGCAACTTGGTGTCACATTTTCTTTCTGCAGTGATTGGAGAAATTGTCTAAAATCCCGTTTTTATCCGATTTAAATTCACTTGAGTAACACTGGGACTCTGCTCTTATCCTTGGACTGGTTTGCACACTGCACTGGGACAAGGTCTTCTGCAGGTGCTTCGGGCAGACGGAGGTCCCTGCTGCCGTGCCCAGCCCCAGAGATCCGCGAGTCAGCTGGTGGCAGCCCAGCGCTCCCACCTGCCATCTGCCATGGGCAGGGGGAGCAACATAAGAGCAAGGTTCACCTTCTAAATAGAGGAATTCCTCTTAGCTTGCCACTCTTTTTTTTAATTAGACTTTGGGATCACAGAAGACTGATCTCTGCTGATATGTGGTCCCAGACAATGAAAAGATGACACCTTGAGGGTAGGATGTAACAGCAAGCAGCACAGGTAGCCTGAAAACTAGCAAGTTATTTGTTATTCAGAATTGTTGTCTGGGTTGTTGGGGGTTTTTGTGTGGCTAATATGTTGTCAGTTTCTTTGAAATCATGGATAATAAAAAACTTTTCCCTCCAGAACCTAGTTTTGTTCACTTCTAATGTGTGGCACAAAACCTCTAGTTTCTTTCCAGGTGCTGGAAAATTGGAAGGTTGAAGAATGAAGTGTGGTTAAAGGCTGTTTTATTGCTGCCTGTTGTGGTTTCTCAGATTACTTTCTCCAAGCATTATTTTAGCAGGCATAGATCACTGGTGCATTTGTGAAGTAAATAAATGTAGTTATGAATACGTGTTACATGTATCAATTTATGTTAACACTATGTATATGGAGATCCCGTACATGATACAGTTTGTGTTGCATAGATGCCTAAATTTCAGGATAATTTTTCTTCTTGTGCATAACCTCCCCCCAAGCAAGAGTTCAGTAGATAAAACCACTGGTTGGTGGGGTGGGGGACACACTGCATATCAGCTTTTTGCAATACACTTCCCAAATCCCATGGCTAAAAGCTTTTCACCACTCTTATTCTTAAAAAAAAATTAACTATTTGTAACACGGCATTACTGAATGTGAATTTTCAGGTCTTTTCTCAATGTACTGGTGGGCCAAGATGAGAAAAGCTCTGTCTTGTTCCAGAGAACCACCTTCTCTGCAGGGATTGATGTTACACTGAATCACTTCATTCCTGACCTTAAAAATATATTATTGGATCTAGGTAACCCCAGCTCTGCGTTCCTCTCCCTCTGGGCCACAGATCTCACAGCAGCGTTGCAATTAAGAAATGATTCTTGGTCTCTCCCCTGGTCTTCACATTTTAAGAAAATCCCTTGAAGTTTAATTAATTTTTTTTTAGACCTAAGTACTGAATGGAGCTGTGTAACAACGTTATGCTTTTTTTTTTTTTAGCTTCTCAGTTTTTGTTTTAAATTCACTTTGGAAAGAGACTTGAAATACTTCACTCCCGGACAAGTTGAAACAGCATTTTTGGAACTGTGAAATGAACATGTCATCGATTGGTACCAAGGAAACAAAGGGTCAGACAAAACCTCACCCACTTGCATATTTTTATGGATGTCACCCATCACGGTGATGTCAGTGTGATTTCTTCTATAGAAAAAGGCAGTTTACAACTAGAAATATCTGTAGAATCAGATCCAAAGGGAATATCTGATTTCCTTAGAAAGATCAGTCTTCGCTGAAAACCTGCCAGTTTTCAAGAGACAGATGTAATTCTGATTTTTCTCCCCAACTTGAGTTGCCTTTACCAACTGTTTGGTTTTGCTGTTGCCTTCTTTGACTCTTCAGGACCCACAGTAGCAGCAGCAGAAACGGATCACACCAGCCCCGACCTCTGACCAAGCAGTGACCCCCGTTTCTGTATGGAGCCGTGTGGGAACAGGCATGAGACATCTCACCATGCCTGTCTCTGAACAGTGATTCGAGCTGCCAACACGTTAACCCACTCCTTTCACTAGGTCAACGAGTTGGCCTTCAATACTATTTTCAGCATTTTGCGCTTGAAATCTATTTTTCCAGTAAAATTATATGACGTGTGGTGTAACGCATGTAAGGAGCAATAGGGATGATACAATTAATGAGAAAACAATGAAACGTCAGATAAGGCAAAACGAACCGAAAACGGAGGGCAAGTCATACAAACAAGAATGGGATGGAGGATTTTGTGTAATTATGCACAGAGTTGGTTTCATACAGATGCTTTTACAGTATCTTCCCTTTCCCTGACTCACAGATGTTGCCTCTTGTGGTAATACAATGGAAAGAAAAAAAGTTTAAACTGCCTTTTCTTATGGATCTATTTTAACTAATAAAAACCCTGGAAATGTGTACTTGGATCTCCCTTTTAAGAAGCCGTAGACAATGATTATTTTGTAACAAAAGCTTATTTTTCAAAATGTGGGCATTAAAGCATCGCAGCAAGAAAATGTGGAGAGAAGAAAGAAAAGGGCAGGCTTAAACTAGGGTTTTCTTTTGCAGATCCCGAGTTAATACTGATACGATTTAAACCTGCTACAGAGTGAGTTGCTTGATTTCTGGAGGACAAAAGAGATCACTATATCCATTCAAGCTTGACAAAGCACAGGTTATATTTAATTTTTTTTTTTTACCTACTTCTTTTCTCTTCTTTTTTGTGAGCTATCATTTTCATCAGAGGATCTGAAAAGCCAACTAAGCGTCTAACTTCCATTAAAAAAAAAAACCCAACAACTAATTGAGTAAAGCTGAATCGGCTAAACATCTTCCAAAACTGCAATCTATGAAGCTTTTTTACCCCTGACAGACATGTTGGCAATAATCCAGGTGGGTTTTTTTTTTTCCTTCTTGCAATAATGCAGTTCCGGGGATGAAAGCAGTTGAAAGAATCTTTTAATTCACGCTTGTCTTGTAAGTGCTGAAGAGTCTGAGCTGACAGCGACAGATCGCTCCAAAAGTTGCCTTTCAGCTCCTACAAGGCTCGGCATTTTGCAAAATCCCAGCCGGCAACTTTTGGCGGCTTATTTTGCCCAGGGAAGTGGTGGAGTCACCATCCCTGGAGGTGTTCAAAACACCTACAAGCGGCACTTCAGGACACGGTCTAGCGGTCACGGTAGCGTTGGGTCGATGGTTGGTCTCGATGATCTCAGAGGTCTTTTCCAACCTTCATGACTCTATAATTCTACCGCTCGCCACCCCCTGGGTCTCCTCCATACGCCAAAGTCTCGCACCCAAGATCTCTGCGGATTAGCACCGGTATTTGCCGCCGGTAGCGCGACGAGCAGCACCGGTAGGTACCCCGGGGCTTCCCAGCGCAGGCCGGTGGGGGCCGCGTCCTTCCCGCCGCGCCCACAAGAGGCCACTGCAGCCGCGGGGACGAGGCGCGGCCCCGGGCGCGGCGCGGCGCCGCCCGCACCGCAAAGGGAGCACCGCAACGGCGGGGAGCGAGCAGCAGAGCTCCGCGGCTCGCCGCCGCCGCCCGTCCCACCGGCCACCTGGGCCCGCGTCCTGCGGACGAACACCTGCAATCGACCCGGAGAAACGTCCCCTTCGGGGCACCGGCGGCTCCCTGCTGCTCGGCACGGCACGGCTCGGGTCGCGGCAGTCCCCAGCTCGGGGGCCGATGGTGCCCCGAAAAAAGGGGCTTTACGCCTTTTTCTCCCCCCTCCATAGGGAGAATTTTTTTTTTTTTTCCCCCCGAAATAAATACACGAAACTAAGTTTAACTTTTGTTCCGGCCGACGGATCCGAGACGGCAGGTGCTGCTACGCGGGGAGGCGGCGGCGAGCCCAGCAGCCCGCCAAGCGCCGGTTCTGGCGGGGGTAGCGGGCCCGCGGCGGCCGTACCGGTACCGGTACCGGCTCCGCCAGCCGCCGCGCAGCCGCCGCA
>JAVSBS010012004.1:32828-46544 GCA_033124195.1 Coracias cyanogaster | reverse complement strand
CGGGGCCGGGGCCGGGGCCAGAGAGGCGTCCGGCCCGTCGTCGGAGCGGGCGCGGGCAGGAGGCAGGCGCCGAGGCTCTGGCTGCCGGTTGCCACGGGCTGGGAGCAGACCCACCCCGTCCCTCTGCGTGCTGAGGAGCTGAGTTTGGAGGGAGCTGGGAGTACAGAAGCGAGCTTCCAAATGAGCTTTGCGCGAAGCTGGCAGTGTCCCGGTTCGTCTCGGGGCCAGACCCCAAGTTTCAGCAGTATTTCATAGAATCATAGAATGGTTTGGGCTGGAAGGGACCTTAGAGTTCTTCTAGTTCCGACCTGCCTGCCCTGGGCAGGGACATCACCCATTAGACCAGGTTGCTCAAGGCCCCATCCAGCCTAGCCTAGAACACCTCCAGGGATGGGGCATCCACAACCGCCCCTGGGCAACCTGTTCCAGTGTCTCACCACCATCAGGGTAAAGAATTTCCTTCTAATTTCCAATCTAAATCTCCCCACTCCCAGTTTAAAGGCATTACCCCTCATCCTGTCAATACAGGCCTTTGTGAAAAGTCCCTCCTTGGCCTTCTGGTAGGCCCCCTTCAGATACTGGAAGGCCACAATAAGTTCTCCCTGGAGCCTTCTCTCCAGGCACCAGAGCTGGACGCAGTACTCCAGGTGGGATCTCACAAGAACTGAGTAGAGGGACAGAATCACCTTCCTCGACCTGCTGGCCACACTTCTTTTGATGCAGCCCAGGACACTGTTGGCTTTCTGGGCTGCACTGGCGCATTCCTGGCTCGTGTTGAGCTTATCATCAACCAGCACCCCTGAGTCTTTCTCCTCAGGGCTGCTCTCAGTCCACTCCTTGCCCAAGCTGTGTTTGTGCCTGGCATTGCCCCAACCCAGGTATAGGACCTTGCACTTTCATATAGTTCATATAGTTAAATAGAAACAGGCAGGCACTTGATTCTGTTGCTCAGGGCAAGCGGCCCCTGTGTGGTTGGTATGATACGAAATAGTTGAAGCAGCAGCTTGAAACAATTGCAGTGCTGGGAGTAGGGAGTATAGGGTCCTTCTCAGTAAATAGGTCTGGACCTGCCTGGTGCAAGGCAAAGACCAGCTTTTAAAAATGCTTTTTGAATGCTCTGTGCGAATATGATTAAAATTCTTGTCCTTCAAGATTTGGTAAAGCCTTTGTTTTGTCTGACTTCACCTCTGAGCAATGTTGCTGAGGTTAGATAATTCAGACTTGCTGTCACTAGAGTTCAATTTGTGGCTTAGCTCAAAATGGGCAGTCTGGCCAATTTTCGTTGTTCCTGATGCCTTTTTGGTAGTTGCCACGGGCCCAGACCTTTTCGTACCTGACTACCACACGTGGAAGAGCATCCCTGCCCTCCCTCCTCCTGATTCTTAAGTGCTGGCTACAGGAGAAAAACCTCCTTCCACCCAACAGCGGTGCGTTCCAGTGCTGCTCTCTGCTGACCGTGACCTGTTGGACTCGCTGGTTTAGTGAGAATGGGAAGCAACCTTCTGACATTTGGCAGGTAATGTGGAGCTTGTGTCAAGTGTTAGGTTAATGATACACGTTTGCTTTTAAAATCCACTGTCCCAGCAGATTTTTTTTTTCTTTTAAATTTCTGACATGACCTTTGTACTCTGTTTGCCGTTCAGATGATGGCTGGAGTGAAATATGGTACAGGCAAGGTGAAGGAGAGAGCATCTTCCACTCAGTTTTGAGCCAGTCCATTCATTAAATTACTTTTAATGACAAATATATGTGTTTTTAATACAGTAAGGATTAGTTCTGCTTTTGATCCCTTACCTATGTTTCCTTTATCCAATTGTGGCAAAATGATGCTTTCTTACTGCTTGCTTTTTATCGAAAAGAAAGCAGATTATTTTAATACAGTAGATGAAAGGACCAATCCAGCACCAAGACAAACGCCACTCTTGTGCAAAAGCTGATAATGTCACAGGGCAACTTTTGTAAGGTATTTAAAATTAATTGACAGAGTTGGCCAATGCTGGTTAGCCCATGTTTTTCCTTCAGATAAGTATTTAGGTGTACTTTGCTATACGTGCATGAGGTAGCAGCACAGGTCAAATACAAGACCACGTTTCCCCATCAGGTCCCACATAGAGCAGATGAACTGATAAACTTACTGAAAAGACGAGGGAATCGGCACTGTAGTAACAAGGGAATCTTTGTCTAATAAAAACCATTAAAAGTGTCTGTGAAGGGAATGAGACAAGAAACTTGGATCCATCCACGGCTGATAGATCTTACAGCAGCATCGCAAAATGCATGAGCCTCAGCATCCTGCTGTCACCGGACACACGGTGATGTGTTTTTCCAACAGGCAGTCTGTCATATCCCAGGCAATGTGTGCTTGACAGGGTAAATTAAAAAAGGAATGCTGTCAGATGTTTCTACTTTTTGTGTATTTTTAATGTAAAGTTCATAGAACAAACAGGGAGCTTCAGACACTGTGAATAAAAGAGAATAAATGCATTAATGATGCAAAAATCCCACTTTTCTAATGCCCATTCTGTAAAGGAAAGCTTGGCAAGGTTGTTACCAGGAAGAAACATTCATTTTGGTGCCTTTGTTTTTTTTTAAAGAGCCAACTTTCAAAGTGTTGGAAGGTTGCCATCAGCTGCAAAGCATATGAGGTAGATGGGATGCGTACAGAAGTCTTTCAAATCCCTCCGGAGACTGAGAGCTCAATCTACACTCCAGCCTGGACATGAGGCTTTGGTGCTGGAGCAGGAGCTCCGCAACAGAGCAGAAAGCAAGCTAACCATGTTTTCCTGAGAAATTCTGCATATATGTAGTCTGGTGAGTTTGATGGCAACACTACTCACAACAAACTCTTAATTAGCAGTGACAGAACAGCACAGCTTAGTTTGTTGGGAGCTGAACTGTGGGCTGGCTGCCGGGCCTTGGACAAAGGAGGTGCATCTGTGTGAGCATGGAGAGGGACTGGGACCTTGATCCCCAGTCCCAGGCACCGGTAATGTGGATGCAGCCGGAGGAAAGCAGGAGTTCATACAAGGTCCTTGAAAAAATCACTCATCTTCCCATCTTTCTGTCTGTTTATGCCTGTAAGATGTCTTTCACATGATCATTTTATTCTCGATACATTAATTGACATATGAATAATTTGGTTCTGTAAAACGTACCTTAAATGTCAATAAACATAAAATCTTGCTGAATTGTCAAAAGCTGATTCCTAGGATATTATTTTTTTTAAAATCAGCTTTCTGTATCAAAAAGTACTCTACTCTTTTCTACTTAGATATGCTGCCATGCGTAAGTCTATTTTATTTATTGGAACAAGAAGTAAAGCTAAAAAAAAAAAAAAATCTCAGTTTTCATCTGAAAATATTCCCATTCTATTGTGTCCCCACCCTTCCCCAGTGGAGCCACTGCCAACTATTTTGCAACTTTTCCATTTTTGTCTCTCTGACCCCTGAGCAGGGTCCTTCAGTTCCACTTTCTGTGATGCCCCAGGGGCCTCGCCGTGCTGGGAGAGCTCTCAGCCATCAGCAGAAAGGAACAAATATGTACCACCTAACAGCCTTTTTTAAAAAATACCTTTTTTGAAACTGTGTGCTTCATTTGTTCAAGACAGCAAGTGAGAACTTACTAAGTAACTATTTACTACCCCATTATCCCTGCTTGCTGGAGGGGGGTGGAGGAAACGGGGCTGGGTGTAGAGGCTAGCAGACAGCTATGTGTAAACCGGCTGCTTTTAACACTCTTCTAACTCTTCCTCCTCAGAGCCTGCCTAAAGGTCCTCTTCATACTCATTCCAACAATAAACTGTAGGAGTTTAGTTTTTAAACTACCACAGATTGCCGCGGTATGAGATGCTGTTGTGTGCAGAGGAAAAAATCCTCCTATGTTGAAGAGTTTCCCAACTTCAATGTAAAAACCATATGAGAACAGTGTTAATGGATAGCACTGATTTAGAGCTTTACTTATTTGTCACTACATAGCTGTGCACATCATCCATTTAAATAATCAGAAACTTGGTGGTACCCTTACCCCATCTTTTCCATCTTCCTGTGGTGGTGCAGACCACTCCCCCTCCATCTTCATCTTGAAGGCGCATGGCAATGTCAGCACCAGCTGCTGTGTTCCTGTTTAATTACCAAATGCAGTGGGCTGGGACAACTTGGTGCTTTCTAACCTTGAGCAGTGAGGCAGTGAGTTGAAGCAGTCCGCTGCCTTCCTGAACTGGGTACAAGTCCAGTGGGTTGGAGCGATTAGGCACTCTCTGACCGTGCCTGCAACTCCTGATTGCCTGGGAAACGTGCCCCAAGTCCTCCTGCCTACGTCATAGCCCACTTCAAAGAGTGCCAAGATTGCCTGACAAGAATAATGGCCACAGAGAAAAAAGTACCGATCAAAGTCAATCGCTTTGCAACCCTATAAATACTGACCCTAAGTGGGGCCCCTTGGAGCTCCCTGGGATCACAGAGGGCTGTGTCTTGGCATCTCCCCCTGAGCTGGGACACCTCTCGGGCCAGACTGACTGTCCACTGGTAAAGCTGATGAAGGGAAAGACCATTTGCCTGCAAAGCCCAACAAAAGGGAAGACCGTTCGCTTGTAAAAGCCAATGAAGGGAGATGTAAGTAATTCAGTATGATTTGATTTTGTAAAATCCTAAAGATCATTGGCACCAAAATTTACTATAATCTGCAGAAAGGCAACTATCTTAATCATAGGTTAACCTTTATATCTGTATATATCTCTGTGTGTGATTTGCTTAGAGAACTTTGTTGAATCCTTATCTACATCACCGTATTGATTGTGATGATTATTGACTGATTAAACATTGCTATATAATCATACGGCCTGATCTTATAATTTATTGTTCCAGTGTTAACAGATTTTAAACTGCTGCTACCTTCAAGTTCTATAGGACCCACAATGCCATGTTAAATCTCTGTCACTGAAATCCCTGCACCCAAACTCCTTTAGACAAACCGTTGACCAAGCCTGGAACTAAGATTGGATCTATCCACACCCAGACTCGTCTCTGAGGAGTTTAGAGTACCAGGGGGTCCCTTCTGAACCTCATGACTCAATGGGAGGGCCTCCCTTACCACTTTCACTCCCAGTCTCTGTGGAAAATCATTCGAGCCCAATCCCAAGTCAATTTACCTTCGTTCATTTCTCCCATGTAGTAAGTAATGGAGTGAATCTTGCCATTGAACTTTGCTAAGTCGTGCTTTTACAAATTCCTATTAAAATCATTTTTGCTAATATCTTTGATGATGGCTCTTTGTGATTTAAAACACTCATCCGCGACACCTGCTTAATGTTGCATTCATTTGTTGCGTTTTCATCTCAGCCTAATGAGAGAGCTGGGCAGGAGAGGAGTACAGTGTGCTATTTTTGCATAGAATGTAATGTAACTGGGATTTATTCCTAATTTGAGCCTTTGGCCTCTATTCTAAAATGAGTATGAAATAGGAATATATTATCTTAGCGCTAATCTCAAGGATATTATTCTATAAGGAGCAAGGTATGGCTCAGTGGAGGCTATCAGTTATGGCAGATTTAACATATGTTTGTCTCAGGGCTGCCGCTGTGATTCAGTATTTCTACTGTGTTCAGTGCAAATTGGAACCTAGAAGGACTAGCTAAAACCTCTGTGCTGTGGTACACATCTTGATTTGTGACAATAATTGACGCTGGGGGGCTATGTGAGTGCAAAATGAAGCATTTGTATGCATGCAAGATGGAAGCCTAATTGAACAGTTTCACTCGTTATGCAGAAATTTCCCATCTAATGGATTAAGTATCGGATTGGTTGGAAGATCAGTGTTTGCATAGGAAATTCACAATATATTCCCTCCTTGGGGTGCAAATGTAGACCTTTTAGGCATATCAGTTCAATATTTTATCTTGCAGCAGAAAGAAGGTCAGTGGCAGCTACACTAATGCAGCTTTCGGAGTCCCTTGGTACTAGTCCCTGAAAAACCCTTACGCTTTTTGCCTAGACTCATAAATTAATGACACTTGGTACTCTCACTTGTTTAGTGTGCTGATTTTCTAAGGACCAGCTTTCGAGTGTTGTGATATATCCATAAATACAAGCAGCACCATTCCCAGGTAAGGGAAACAAGCAGCTGCCTTTAAAGCAAACAGAGCTGTTGCGATTAATTTCTTCCTGAGGAGACTGATCTTGCCGAGGCTGAATTCCTTTCTGCTGCTACCAAAGGACATAACTGACCCAATTTACAGTGCAATGCTCTTTCAGCCAGAGCTAAATCTTTACCACTGCTCATCTGTCAAGGTGCTCTTGGGCCAAGTCAGCAATTTGCAGATGCATCAAAGGATACTTAAGTAATTTGTGCCTGCAGCCGAATACGGTACTTTTTTGAACAGACTCATCTTTGACCCGGTCCTGAGAATTGGGAAGGTAGACGTCTGTTTTCTTGTTATGATCCAGGAGCACACGTGATGGGAAGAAAGGAAGGAAGTGGCTTTTGTATAGACTGCTCCCCACCTCTGTCAAAGGTGCTTTTGTTGCCAGCATTTTGTCCTTGAGAGGGTTGTAACCCCGCGTCCCTAGGGCGAGCTCGCTGTGCCGGATCCTGCAGCCTACTGACCCTACTTCCCTCTTGCTTTCATCTTTTGCACCACATCAAAACCACGCCAAGAGCGCTAATGGGAATTCTGCAACAATGGTAGTTAATGGCTCTTGACCTACTGGTGCATGATAGAATTTTTCATTTATCAGTGTTGATTACCTAATTTCCTATTATTTTTTACCCCTATAAATTCTCAAAGTATTCCTGCTGTTTCATACTTGTGAAGCAATTTTGTATGTTCTGGGAGGAGGGAATTCTGTGTGTTACAGCACGTGATACCCTCTAATGCTGTGCTTTTCCTCCTAAATCATTCTTGGCTTTTCTTACTACTGTAAATCAGAGATTTCTTTAGTCTTGTCTTTATTTTTGCTTTGGCTGTGACATATTAATTTCCTGCTGCTGGCTTTCAGTGCTGATGCCGTAGAGAGCTTAAAAATTAAAGATGCAGATTTTAAAAGGGTAGCGCATAGGGACACATGCCCAAAGATGGAGATGTATGCAAAAGACTTCTTTTTCCTTTTGCAAGACCTTTTGCTTCCAGTGACGACAGAATTACTAGACTTGGGCTTGCACGTAACACTGATTATAAAGTAAGATAATAAATGCTAGAAGTGATTTCAATTCAGTAGGTGGAGGGATAACAAGCTCTTGTGACTGAAAGTTGAAATTAGGTAAATTCAGATTAGAAGTAAATTGCTAACAGTGGCAGTAATTAACCAGAGAAAGCCCTCGGAGAGTTGTGTTCTGCCCCAGTGGCAGCCCGAGCCGCCTCCTCTGCTAGCATCACCCAGCCCTGCTCCTCTGACATCCCTTCTGTGCTTCGCTGGTGGTCAGGGAGGAGGAGCACCCTAATTCAGTGTGGGCTGAAACCTACAACATTCTCCCCAACCATACATGCAAGTTGTAGAGGGCCTACAAAAGCACGACTGTAATAATGAGAGTAAGAGTAGTGTCAGGAGATCAAAACCCCACAGTTTAAGCAGGCTCCACTACAAGTTTTGCAAATAAAATGCCTTCATTAAGGACATTTTTAGCAAATAATCTTTTGCAAAATAAAATCCTTACATTTAAATTTATTTACTCTTTAAAATTTACTTTTAAGCGATGTGCCTTACAGTCTCACCAAGCCTGATGAGGCCCTCACCTTTAGACGGTTGCCTCCATTTGCCTGTTTATGTTGTTTGAGGAAGGTTTTTTCCCACCTGCTTTCAAACGATAAGCATTGTTAGTGCTAAGCCTTCCACCTTTCTGTCCCAGTGGGGTACTGGCTTTCCAATTACGCTGTCCTGCTGTTGTAAACTGATAAATTTACCACATTGCAGTCCCATGTTGGATTACCACAAGGGAGTCGGTTACCTGCTCTAGAAAAATACTTTAATTAGTGGCTTTTGAGGTCTAAGAAATTGCCTTTGTTTTGCAAATCTAGGAAAAAGATGTCTCTCTTCCGACTGTTTTTCTTGACGTTAAAATGAAATGATTTATAGGTTTTGATGGTATTTCATTAAAAATAGCTGAGCTTTTGTTACCCATTACTGTCACCTTTGATTAGTTCAGATGTGGCTATGACCGTATTCTTCCTACATAATTTATCTCCTAGAAAAAATTACATCTTTGAACGTAAAAAAAGTATTCAGAGGAAGATTCAGAATTGCCAGAAGAACAGATTTTAGAAGTGATAGAAAACTTTCTACTTCAAGTAGCAGAGCTCTGGCAAGAGCAGACCGTCTGGTCTTTGCCTACCACAGAATTTTACACATCCTTTGAAACATTTTGTGACGGCCACCCTCATAGCCAGGAAACCAGATTAAACAGATGATGGGACAAATCCCACACTAAATTAATTATCGTTGGATGCAGGAGGTTCTTGTGAAACCTCTTTACTTAATCCTTGCCCTTCCAGCTGGAATAGAGCTGCAGAACAGGCTAGCAAGCTCATTATCAGATTTCAGAGAAAATTAAGTACTGAGCTACTTTTCTGTTAAGTGGTAAACAAACAAATGAAAAATAAATATATCTAAGACATGACTGATTACTTTCGTTATGTAGTCAGACAAGTAATTTAAGGCTTTATAACCTTTTCACCTATTTTAGTCAGCATAAAATTCAGTCATTGCATGACCATTACAGGCCTCATCCGGCTTTGTGGCAAGCCAGAGTAACGATGGACAGACACCACTTCAGAGGACTGATTCCAATTAATATGCCTTGCAGAAAGTTGAACACAAGTGGCTGTATTCCACTGGATGCAAGTATCAGATAACTGGCCAACTTTATCAACAACAGTCCACCACTTGGTCCACAAATTAGGAGCATGTTTTCTAGATAGAATGCTTATTTCTATTTCTCAAAGAAGACTAAAAATATTGTATCAATTACCTCCAAAAAATCAATATTCTTGCACTTGATTTTTTTTTTAGATCTGTTTATTAAGAAAAAGCTTTTATTTTTACATAGAAAAGATACAGAGAAAGGTAAATAAATGCAGTAAAAGTACCTTATGTAATAGCTGTACAACTGAATCTTAATGACAAAAGTTTCAGAAAACCTAAATATTATAAAAAGCCACCTCCAAAATAAGACTCTGACAAGAGCTAGAACGAGACACAAAAATGAACACTGAACAACCGTGGATCTCAAGTATTTAGAAAGACACCGCCAGCACACCACAAGAGGCCTCATGCCAGAGGATATTCCTGTTCAAGTATTACACCTTCAATGGGGAAATCAGATACATTTAATTTTAAAAGAAATCTTGGTATCTGGTGTATCCTGCAATTTATTATTTAATTTTCCAGCTTTTCAGAGTTTTTAAAAGGCTAGAAAGCCTTTAAAATGTTGCTTAAAAGGAAACTCTAATGAGATAGATATTTCGTTTTTCACAAATTATTAAATCTTCTTGTTTTGTTATGTCTTCCAATGGCAATATTAGATTATTTTGCCAAGGATTATGTGAAGGAAAATAAAACAATGCGGACTATTGAATTCAAAGCTGTGAACTGAACCGAGTACTCCTGCACTGCCATCTGTGACAACCTTTGCTGAAGCTTGTAGAAGAATACACAAATCTGCCTTGAGGGCACCTTCATGTAACCTTGGGCAAATTGGCAACACTCCCCTGACGGCACGGTTAGGAGTACCACTAGGAAGTAAAATAATCTCACAAATGGATATTGTGCAGATTTAAAAATATCCATGGGGAAAATAATGAGGACAGACACTTGTATGGCAACAGAAGACAAAGATTTATTTTTACTGACTTTCCACTGGTGTAAAGATTGCTTGAGAGACATCCAGTAAATTTGTAAGACCACCACAGATATGACTACATATGCATATTCTGTCTATCTCACTACCACACCCTCTCTTCATAAAGGCACTAACTATAAATAATATGAAAACGGACAGATAAAATGCCAGAAAAAAAAAAATTATTGTATGGAATTCTATGTTTGTTTGTATACATTCATGCTTTAAAATTTAAAAAAAAAAATTAAAATTAATTTTAAAAGTCACCTTTATTTTGGCAATACAACTGATAAAATGAAACATGCAGAACACATAACTCAGTGCATAATTTTGTCAGAATGAAGCAGTTCTTTATCACCCTTTGTGAGCTGGGAATACATTCATATTACAAGGCAAAAAAACCCCCACCCAAAATGGACAACATCTGGCTTCTGTGTAACACATCTGCTTTTCCACATCTTCTCCAACATCTTTGGGATAGTAAAATCTACGTCTGACCACAGGTTAAATTGTATGGTTATATTTTAACAGTCTTCATAGTGCAGCAAGGCAAGATGGAGCTGCCTGTGTTCACTGTTCTATCTCCAGGCTATCCATTTTTAAGTCGGGGGGTTTAAAGCTAATCACTTCTTCATAGGTAAGTTCTGTAAAGAGGGTGTAAGGGAGAGAGAAGAATTAGGTGATACTCTTTTCAAAAGAAAAGTATTTCAGACAAAAAACAGTTCTATGGATGTGTGTGCTTTAGTTTGTATTTCCAGCCTTAGAGTCCAGATCCAGAAACAGACTGAATTCACGAGGAATCCCTCTGCTAACCTCAGATTACAAATTAGACTCACAAATGCTGTTATTGTACAACATGTCTGTCCCCTTCAGCTCATTACTAAAGCACACAGGGCCTGAAATGGAAACATCAATTAAGCTGTCAGTTGACCTGCCAAAATGACGTAATAAAAGATGAAATGTAATGGAAAATGGAATCTTTAAAAGCACCCGAACAGGTTTTACTATGTACACTTCTAACTGCGGAGAACGTTCTTTATCATCTCTCAGTCAATTGCCTTCAACACAAATCACAATTCTGTGCTAATGCCCTGGCATCTAGGCTTGGGGGATTTTTGTTTTATTGTAACCTACTTAATTTTAAGGTCCTCTTTTGTCTTAGATGTAACAGTTCTATTTTAATCAAGAAGGGCTTAGCTAGAAACATGGATTCCCTGCTATTTTACCCCGATTTAGGAATAGCCCTTTATCTTTTCATGCTGACAGTCACGTCCTGTTTTATGCCTTGCATAGTAATGGAGTATGTCATCAGCAGCTACCTCCTATGTATTGTCTCAAGTTAGATACTGTATTTTAAGGACCAAATCCTGTTTGCACATAAATACATGGCTAACAATGCCTTACTTCAGGTTCTGTTTTCCAAGCAGTGATGTTTAAAGAATTGACCTCATTGATGAATACCTTACTGCAGCTTCCCAGTATTTGAAGGAGGCCTACAAGAAAGCTGGGGAGGAACTTTTTACAAGGGCTTGTAGTGATAGAATGATGGGTAATAGCTTTAAACTGGAAGAGGGAAGATTTAGATTTGAAATTAGGAAGAAGTTATTCGCTGTGAGGGTGGTGAGACACTGGCACAGGCTGCCCAGGGAGGTTGTAGATGCCCCAACACTGGACGTGTTACAGACAAGGGCCTTGAGCAACCTGGTCTAGTGGGAGGTGTGCCTGCTCACAGGGGTTGGAACTAGATTATCTTTAAGGCCCCTTCCAACCCAAACCATTCCATCATTCTACATGTTTATTAAACAGGTCTGTCTGAGACAGCTGCTATACCTGCAAGTAGACATAGCACTTCTGTAAAAAGCACGTAAAAACCTTCAGGATGAGTCTTGTTTATGCTTCTGTCATGCAATGCTGTAGCGTGGTGTATGGCAGGGGTCCTCAAACTATGGCCCGCGGGCCGGATATGGCCCGTCAGGGTCCTCAAAGCGGCCCGTGGGTATTTACAGAACTCCCTACCCTGCCCCGCCGGGGGGAACCCAAGCAGCCGCAGATGACTTCCTGCCACTTAATCTGCGCCCCGGCCAGAGCCCTGGAGCGCCAAAGTTCCTTCAGTCCCTTCTGGCCACCCTTTCCAGACTGCACGGCCGGGCTCGGGAGGGGGGCGGTGGCATCAGCGAGGTGCGCGACTCCCCCGTCATTTTTTTCCAAACTATAGTCCGGCCCACGACAGGGTCTGAGGGACAGTGCAGCGGCCCCCGATGTGTCTGAGGAACAGTGAACTGGCCCCCTGTTTAAAAAGTTTGAGGACCCCTGGCCTAAACCAAGAAGTTCGAATTCTATCTCTGTTAAAATTGATGGCCATATTTCACTGACTTTGGAACAGCCAAGATTTCATCCACTTTTCCCGAAGTGATTGTTCTCAGAGATCACCCCTGAATTGCAAGCCTATATTTTGTGAATAATAAATTGCTCTTGATCTTGTCCAGTTCTGGTTTTGCTGTCTGATAAGCATTATTGCACATTGGTATACTAATCTTTTCATGTTTTTCTGCTCACAGAAGAAGAAAAAATACAATCTGCCTTGGCTGGAAAATAGGATACAGAACATGTTCATCACTTCGCCCAGAGAGGCATTTCTATGCTAGGGAATCATAAAAGCCCTTAGTGCATCTGTATGTCCTAGGTTATTCCTTTCCTTTGGAGCAGTTCTGTATTTCAGGCACTGACATTAACACTTAGCAAGAAACATATCGGGGCTTATTGATGCCAGATGTGACATAGAGATGTGATGTGTATTATGAAATAATTTCTATTTTAAGAAAGAACGGAAATAATTTTTTGGTGCATGTAGAGAAAGTTGCAACTGCAAAAAGACTCTTTTCATTTTCAAAGAATAGGCAGAGTAATATCTTAGTGCTGTCATAAAAATGAGTTTGTGCTCTAACATTTGTGACCCAGTAACTTGCAACACCAATATAATTCATCACACTGTCAGAAAGAAAGAACCAAAGAGGAGGGAAAGAAAATATTATATTATATTGTGGATCCAATATTTGCAGTTTCCAAGGGAGCAGAGTACCCAGTTGATTGGTGTCTAAATATCAGAACATTAAAAATAGTTCAGTTAATAATTGTCTTTTTAAAAAGATTATTTTTTTAGTCTGAATTTTCTGGATTGTTTTGGTTTCTCTCCATCTATTTTAGTATAGAGTCTTTCACTTTGGGGTCTGGATGAATTCTTAGAATATAACTTCTCATTTTTGATTGATGTGATAAAATTATTATCTCTACACTAAACTTCACCGAGATGTAATTTCTGAGCTGATTTTATATAATGGATCATGTTTCCTTTGTTCTCAAGCCATTTAGAGAAATGCAGCAGATTTAATCTGCTCTTCACTAAAAGAAATTGATGCAGTGTCACATGGGATGTTCATTAAACTGGAGAAAATGAGAAAAAGTAGAGCGACCGTATGATACGTGAGAAACTGACCAATGAAATATGAAAAAGAGCTGAAATGAGATTTGTCTTCATAGAATCAAGTTACTGGTGAAGTTCCTAAAAGGTTAGTCTTGGGTCTATGTTATTTAAATATTTCATTAGGGACCCTGCACAAAAGTGTCAATGTGGTAATAAAATTTATTGATTATATAGAACTGGAAAACACTTTAAATACGGAATATCATGTGAGTATGACTGAATTATTCCGAGGACTGGAATAAAACACAAATGGGACAAAATAAAAAATTCAAAATACAAGATGAGGCATCACAGGCTACAGACCCCAAAGCATTCTTAGGGTATAGCCTGCTCTGTTTATCTTCCATTTTAGTTGTATAACCCACCTGCACAGCAAAGCACCATATGCTTTACCAGGGGAGGAGACC
>JAVSBS010012004.1:15653-29468 GCA_033124195.1 Coracias cyanogaster | reverse complement strand
TAGATGCGGCGCTTGAGGATATGGTGTAGTGGTTAGAGAGATGCCAGGAGAAAGGTTGGACTTGATGACCCTGGAGGACCTTTCCAACCATGATGATTCTGTGATTCTGTGACCCAGCATAAAGAAAATATGTTTGAAGACAACAGTTGCAGAATATTAGAGATCTGTAAGACTGAAATTGATTTTATATGGAAAGCTTATCATTAGTATTTAAAATATTATTTTAAAATATTTTTGTGTTTTCATATAAGCAATGTCATTAATTTGTGTTTATTATATTAATATGTAGCATGCTCTCATGTACCTCATGCAAATAAATCCCATTTTTTATAAGAAAGCATTCACACCTACTTGTTTTGAATTCTTTCTGTGTATTAAAAGACAGTTTTTCTTTTACAGTATATTTTAACTCGTAAGCTCGTAATACTTTCCTATATACAACATTTTAATGTGCGCTTGACAGAAGTGACCAAGCACTGTAGCGAGATGACTCCAGTGACTCAAATGTCTCCTTTGCCACGTTACATGAAATGGTTCACAGAAACATCCCTTTTGCACAGGCAGAACCAATTGGTTAGACACAAAACCAGTTGTGCAGGATCAGACCAAAGGTCTGTCTAGCCTGGTATCCTGCGTCCAACAATGGCTAATACATTCCTAGGAAATAATAATCAAAAGGGCCATTCAAACAGCTATACTTCCTGGTATATTCTTCTGCTCGCCAGCAAATTACAGCTCATGGTCTTCCAGAGCCAGAAGCGATGTCTCTAGTCCAGACCCTGTGACATTTTAATTTATTCCTGCTATATATAGCTGGCTTTTGCTTTTCATTCACAGACCGTTTTCCTTTAGGAGGTTCCTGCAATCACCACCAGAAACAAAAGACAAAGGCTTCATGAAGAGAAAGCAGCCTCAGAATGAGTGGTTAAGCAATCCTCCTTTCACTGGTCTGATCATTATTATATGGGATCATTTAGCAAAGGAAGGCTTGACTTCCTATGTTAGTGAAAGATTTAATCTGTATCAGTCTGACTTTCTTACCTAATGGATTGGCACCACGAAATACTGCTTTCAAATCCTGTTGAGGCATATGTGGAAGAGATTCGATGTATTTTCTTGCCTAGGAATAAATCAACATACATACCACATGAACAGAGGTTAAATTTTGCCCAGCAGTGACCATATCAACTCCAAAATATCAGAGGTAATATTTTTTGTTTCTTATACATAGGAAACCTTTACCAAAAAACCATACTGTATGACTTTGTTTTAAACAGTCACTCCTGTATGTTGCACAATAAGGAAGAGAGTTTTAAACAGGTATATTTTCCTCTAAGGGTTATGCGTTAGCACTTATGTTTTCACCTATGCATACTGGTTCTTTGCAGTATGTCCCCAGGGAACACATGCACATAACATTCAACCAGAAATTGCAACGTAATTACACAGGCAGTGCAATTTCAGTTACCCCCAGCAAAGTGGTATAATCCAATCTGCGTCCTTCCCTCCTCTGTTGAACAGTAGCTCCACTAACCAAAGAACAAATCCTGATACTCTCAGGGCACAGATCTTCAGCTGTTTAACAGAATGTATAGCTTGCCTTGTCACTGTGGCTGTGAAAGGCTCACCCAAAAGCCTGCCTGCATATCAGACCCACAAATGTCAGCATTGTCAGAGCAGAGCCTGACGTTACATGAGCTATGAACTTCTGGGCTGAGGTAGATAGGTTGGTAAGAGAAGAGGTTGAATGCTGTCCTGAGGGCTGGGATCACACAGAACAGGGAATTCCAAAATGGAACAGGTAAAGAAGAGGCAAATGGCTGTCCCCAAATACATCCAAAAAACCCCAGCTGGCCTTTGAACAAACCTTCACGCTTTTCAAACATGTTTGTGTTATGAGGACATCTCCCTGCACACTTAGCAATCCTGTTAGAAGGAGACTATCTTCAGGAGGCTAACTAAGCATCCTTGGCCTACTGAAGACAGCAAAGGAAATAAAGTTGTTCCTATCAAGCAGCTCCATGACTTCAAGTGAGGTATCAGACTGAGAATTGTGGAACTATCTTCTGGACTACCATGACCATAAAATACTCTGACATATCATCTGTGCAATCCTACAACCACATTTGGGAAACAGATCCTGTTCCCTACACAGTGCTCTCTGCCATCATCTTAATGTCTGCAGCTATAAAGATATTTTAAATCATTACATAGCACCATCTCTTTTCAAGCTGTGTTCTAATTTAACAAGGCAGATCTATTTTTTTTCTGCTTCTCGTAACATGTAAACAGGTTCTACCAAAACTCTAGACTACCATTAGTGACGCATTTCAGAGTCTTACTAGAAGAAGCAAGCCTTCATGCATTATGTTCCCAGCCTGTTAAAACTATATTAGCATTTTCCCTTTGTGCTATGGTGGCTGACAGCAAGGCTTCTAAAAGGATGACTTCTTCTTAGCAGCTATAGCCAATTATGCAGAGAACTATCTTCAAAGACTAGACCAACACAGGCTTTGCTCCACCTATTTTATGCCCCTAAAGTTCATAATAGCAGCAAACATCTGCTAGAAAGTCAGGGTGTGCAGCTCCTATCAGAGTTAGGAATCCAGAGTTCCAGGACATTAGTTTATAAATATGTATCAATGGCAGAGCAAGAGAGAGCTGTCACATTCTTACATGGATGCTGCAGACTAAGGTTGAAATAAGAGGTAAATTTACCTTATTACAAACATCTGTGGATTCATGGATTGTTTGTTTCTGTACAGACATCAATTGACATCACTGATCCAAACATGACTGAACAAGATATGGCCAAAATTATCTCCAACCTTGCCCAGAAGTCCTTAGAAAACAACATAGACCTATCAAAGTGTACTTACCCATCTGTCCCCTCTGCTTATATATTTACCACAGAAACCCAACCAACAGAATCCAGACATTTAAATTATTCTGAAAATAACTTAATGCAATCATCATTTAAACCCATATTAACATGAAAGACTGACAAAACAGCTCAGTAACTTGTGCTGAAACATCCCATGAGGGATTTTAATCCTCTACTTATAACTGAAAATAGGCTTGGCATTTCAGAAAAACTCTGACCTTGCTGGTAGGGGAATGGAAAGAATTGTCCAGGACTGCAAGCTGCATTAAGAAATATCCGTACAGTAAGACCAAATCACAAGGTAAAGAAGAACTAGAATGAAGAAAAAGTAGACACTCCCTTATAAGAAAAAAGTACCCCCAAGCAAGGCACACATCTCCTTTGACATTGCTCTTCTAACTAGGCAGCAGCAGCTGAGAGGTGACCTAGCAGTACTCCCATTCATTAACTTGGATTTTGTGTTCTCCCTATGCTCTGAAGGTACCTGAAAAGAGGTTGTAGAGAGGTGGGTGTTTGTCTCTTCTCCCAAGTAACTAGTGATAGGACAAGAGGAAATGGCTTCAAATTGCACCAGGGGAGGTTTAGACTGGATATTTTGACAAATTTCTTTAGTAAAAGAATGGTTAGCCATTGGAACAGGCTGACCAGGGAAGTGGTGGAGTCACCATCCCTGAAGGTGTTCAAAAAATGTGTAGATATGGCACTTTGGGACATGCAGTGTTGTTCTGGCTCTCCTACCGCTCCTGCTTACTTAGCTCACTGATGTATTCATTAGTAAGTTCAAAGAAAACCCATCTACACAAGCTGGAAAATAGCCATTAGTATTAGACCGAGGTCAATACAGAAAAGGTCTAAGAGAACAGCTGCAGCTCAGGAGGTATGTGTGCGCTGGTTTTTATCTGAATTTTTACACTGTGCCCATCACCTGCCTTTATCAGTCAATACCACATCTCATTCCTCAGCTGGATATCCACAGTTACTGCTTAAAGTGAATCCTCTAAGTGTAGCTTTAGCAGAGAAACAAAGTGGAAATTGTTCATATACTAGATTGCTATTTCAAAGAAGTGATATTGACAGTTAAAAATCATACCATTGACTACAGATACTATCATGAAAGTGGACACAAGCATCCAGAGAGATAAAAAAATATGAATTTCAAATTAGGGATCTAAATAAGAGCGCTCATGCAGAACACATTATTTGACCTGATATATCTCTTACAACAACAGAAAGCATAAAAATTACAGAGACATCAGATTTAATAACAATATAATGCTCTTGGCTGAGCATCAGTTTGATTTTTTTTAATTATAGCAGTAAAATAAAAGATCATTGGGAGCAATTGCAAAACTCCTTTCAAAAAACTGAGTACATGAGAAAGTACCAAAATGCTGACAAATGGAGGCATTAGCATTCCTGTAAAGAGAATATTTTTTTTTAAATGAAAGATTAAAAGCTTTAAAGTGTTTGCTCATTTCCAAATCAGCGTATCTGTAACGTGTAACACAACCAGTAACATATGATGTCAATTAGAAAAAGAATGATTGAAAGTCAATTAATCAAATGAAGCTGTGAACTCACATGTTCTGATGATATCTTCTTCAGGAGTTCAGAACTGGGTGTGCCCACAACTTCCATTATTCTCTTTAGTTGATCGATGTCTGCATTATTTCAGGGAAATGAACAGTCCTTCTGGGTTTAAATTATTAATGAGCTTTCATGCAGATAGATGTTTAAAACTATTCAGCAAGACAATTCCATCGTAGACCCTGGAAGGATACCCATTCATACTTGCTTAAGTCTAGTCCTGGAGTATCAAATTCTCTATTGTAATATATGATTTTGTCAGGTGTGCCCGTACGTGAGAAAAGTGCATGCAAAATATTGTTTTCCTGTCCTAGTTCCCCATTTAACATACTCTTAAGATCAATTTTAACAGCACATTTATATTTCTGAAGAACAGTCTAATACAATACAGCACATAGGGCTAGATTACTAATCTGAGGGCTACTAAGTGGAAAATTTTCATTTGGTAGCTTTAAATATCTGTTTTATTTCAGTCTCAAGATTAAAAACTTTGAAAATATTCATTTTTCGTTGTTACATATGACCTGTAAAGTATATTACATTTTCTATAGAGACTCAAGGTTATTTTACAGCTTTACTTAAATCGATCTTGTAATAGTAGACAGTATTTTTATAACAGCAAAAAACACCTTCTTTCTTGAAAACAAGATGCATTGATTTTTTTAAAAACCACATATCATGTAATCAAACAGTTTTAGGCGCAGTCATCATCCAGATGATGAATATCTGGACGATGCCTGTGGTTACAATAGAGCCTAATGATGCTGAGCACAACAGAACGGTCAGTGGGGAGACTTGGTCTCAGGTCTCTTAACAGTTTGTTAAGGCAGTTCTAATGTCATGTTGTTTTGCACCTGGCGACAGCTTAGTTTTAGCAGAAGCGTTTGCTTTTTGAGGGGTTTCAGAGTAGCAAGAAACGTCAATACTCAGTACAGAAGAATGTGCCTTCGTTTCTCATATTAAAAGCTTTCCTCCTCTGATGCAGTTGTTTCCTCATTCCTCATTATGTGTTTTTCTTTTATTATTTTAATGCTTTCCTCAGCAATGGCTCTTTTTTCTTTTTTTTTTTTCTCTCCTGCCAGCGCAGGAAACAGCAATGGAAAGCTCTGATGCTCCAGCAGAAACCACAGCACAGCACTGAAGAAAAGAGAAGGTTTTGTTGCTCCTGTGGCATTTCTGGAACTGCTTGGCTTTTTTTATAACAAGACACAATATGCCTGTTAATTCACTTATTATTTAAAAGGTAATTTGTTTGCATTTTAGGAAATTCCGGCCCAAAAGCAGTTCTGTATTTTAAAATTATATTAGCTGATCAAAAAATATTGCCTTTACTCAGCTTCAGTTTTAACGTATATTATTTCAGTAAGATACACACATGGAAGAAATCTGCTCTGTTGTAACTAGGTTATTATTTAACTACAGATACACAACAAAGAATAAATGTAACTTATGAACATCTGTTACTGTTTTTTTTCCTACCAGTGGGGCTTATATTCAGCTGTTGTATACACTAAACTGAAAGATTAGCAAAAATAGTTTACTGCTTTTAGAAGTTTGTTACTTCAAAAACATTTCCATAGAAACATTCAAGTCATTAGAAAAAAAAAGAAGAATTTGAGAGTATTTTTATATTTTTTCATGTTTTATGTTAAGGATACAATCATTTCCTGGAAACAGGGCCTTCCCTTTCAATAGCTCTGCCATGATGCATCCAACCGACCAGATGTCAACTGCCAAAAGATGGGAGAGAGAAATGTATGTGATGAACCAAAGTGGTCCTTAAACAGAGCTGCCTCTCGGTTCAAAACTATCGCTACCTCCAGCTGCAGCGAAATGCCAGTCTTCACAGTTTACCTGTTTGATTGTAGTGCATCCAGTTCAACATAATTTCTGGAGCTCTGTACCATCTTGTTGCAACGTATCCGGTCATTTCATCATCAGTTTGTCGAGCTAAACCAAAGTCCAAAATCTACAGAATAAAAATTTAAAAAGAATAATTTTAAAAATCCTTTTTCACTTTTGTTATGGGTACCGATTTTCCCCATTACTCATTTCGGAGTTTATCCATAGCCCCTCATGATTGGTAAAGTAGAAAAGCAACACTCTGCAGCCAAGCTCATCTGCTCTCCCTGCTGCATCCCTGCAGCCTGCGGGGCTGCACAAAGATGCTTCCACTGCTATGAGCCCGCCTCTCTGTCCTCTAAGGCAAACTTCACATTTTTGCCTCAGTTCAATTTTCTACTGACATTCATTTGCTAAAAATAAGGACTGTTGCTGTAAAAAATGGAAGACTATCAACTGGGAATCTTTGTGTAGAATGCTAACGGCAAGTGCCACTGCCCATTTAAACACCACACAGGCTGATCACAAATCTGCAGAATTTCTGTTGATTCCCTTTCATGTCTATCTAAGCATTTACCCAGATTACACATCATTCTGATGCCACTAGGAGAGAAACACATATCCTGCGTAACAAGGTAGATTTAAATCACATACCCTTTGTTTTCAGTAGAACTCCCCCACTGAAACAACAAAGGAGCTGTGTTTATGTACACATATTACTCATAGGCTTGATAGCAAAATGTTCTTCTCCATATGCTCTCCCTTGCTAAGTTTACATTGGCGGGAGGTTATTTCAATTATATTTTTCCTGCTAATTTATTTGCTTTCTATTTAGTGATTAGTCTATGTCCCACTGTTATGGAGCTAAAAGGTATCCCTAACTCTCAGAGGCTGTTGTGGAAGCCTCAGTACTGTTAAGTCAGTCATCTGAGCTAGTCAGCATCTCTTCAAATAGAAATGTGAATTAAAATCAGTGGCAACCTCCCGCAATGAGATCCAGGATTATTTATTAAGCTGATAGTTAATCCTTTTCATTAGGAGTAAGAAAATTTTAAGAGTATCATTCAAAATTCCTCAGTTGTAATCCAATTTAAAGATATAAAAAGCCTAAAGAAAAATATTAAGATATAAATAACACGTTAACATCTTTACTTCTAATATACTTTAAAAGCATTACTTATTTCTTAAATAAACAATAATAACAGCATGAGGCAAACAAGGCATAAAATAATGGCGCGAAACTTGAACACTAATGCCCTTATTTTTGTAAGAGTTTCGGCAATATTTTTCTTTAATAGTTGATCCCTTCTATCAAATGTGTACGCAGACATTTTCCTTCTTTTTGCTTCTATTCCCTTTTTGTTTGTTCCTGGAAATATCCACTAGGTTGTTCTTTTAGAAAATAATTTTGTATCAAAGGAAGTAAAGCTATAAATATGAACAAAGCAAAGAGCAGTGCAACAAATGCTAGGCAGGGAGGTGCACAGATACCATAATAACAGAAAAAAAGATTAAAAGCCTCCTTTACTTAGAGTACAAAAATACAGCACACATTTAAGAGTGCATGATCAGACCCAGATGACCCATAAAATTTCACAGATGCTGAACATACATGCACAAAGACATTAAAGGGATAATCATGAAACTTGCTGAGCATCTGCAAGTGTCACTAAACCAAACAGGAACTACGGTTGCTCACTACGGATCTGGCTTAGTGTGAGAACCTAACTGCACTGCTCTTATTCACTGCAGTGATGTTTTGCTGATCTTGTAGTATTTTTAATCTTCTCTTAAATCCCTCACAGCTGGAATAAAGTGATTACATCAAAGTCTCAGTTGCAGGGAGAAAGATGTTTCTGGCTGCCAAGCAGAAATGCTAAACTTCTCATTCGTAGGCTTAAAGGCTTAGAAAGCTAGAAGGCAGCTTTTCCTTCACCGGAATCTCATGCTTATTATGTAACATCGTATCACACAGATACACAAAGACATGTACATTAAAATAGCATTTGGGAAGTGTGGATTACGGGGTTCTTTTTTGGTTAGGGATTTTATTTTATTTCTGCCTGTATCTGGTAATACTGGTATCTTTTTTTCATATCATTATTTAATTTAGCTTGTATATTCTATAGATATAAAAATGAAAGTTGTTACAAGGCTTCATCTGAACATGGCAGACGCAGATACTTATCACAGGTCAAACTTTCAAGATAAGCTCAGTTAAGTACTCAGTCATGGGCCTATTTCTAGCTATTAGTGGCCTATTATTACCATGTGTGAGAATTAGAGATGAGCATTTTGCAAAAATACCTGTGTTCATACTAAATTAACACTTGGAAGAAAACACATGTTCATGAAATGGGTTTTCCATGCCAGGGGAGCAACAGTGGCAAACAGTTGAAGTTAATGGAATCAGAAGTAAAAATGGCAGCAAATGTTTACTCAGAAAACTGCAATCTTGAGAGCTTTTACAGCATTCTTCTTTACAACAGCGTAATACCTACCCTCAATTCACAGTCTTCATTTACGGCTAGGTTACTGGGCTTCAGGTCCTGCAGCAGAATGGAAAGAGCTAGTCAAGTATATTTTAACCTGTTAAAGTATATTATAACTATGTCTTATTTGATGCACAGAGGACACACTCCATTAATTCTTATTATTGCAATGAGTGAACTCACCCGGTGGATGATCCCAGCAGAGTGAATATACTGTGAAACAAAAAAGAAGAAGAGGTAAATTTTGAAGTTAGAGGTGAAAGAAGGTATGTCACTTGTCTTATCGCTTTTGAGACTGACTGTTTTATATACAGAAAAGACTTATGCCACGCTACATTTTCACATCTAACAGAGGTATGACAAACATCAAAATCTCTTTGTTTTTTCTTACCCAGAGCTGGATATTTCAAGAAAGATTTGTTCCAGTCTTATCTGGATGTCCATGTTGATCAGCTAGTGGCTCAATGAAGTCAGTGGACTAGGGAGCAGTGTGGTTGACTCCTAGATGAGGTAAGTCAATGTAGTGGGATGATTTGCACACATAGAGAGCTGCATTGGATGGCTATAAACTCTTCAGAAGGGATAGGCCAGGAAGGAGAGGTGATGGAGTGGCCCTGCATGTGAAGGAGTGTTCTGATTGTCTCGAGCTTAATGATGATGATTATAGTGTTGAGTGTTTATGGGTAAGAAATGGGGGAAGGCCAACAAGGCAGATATCATGGTGGGAGTCTGTTATAGACTGCCCAACCAGGATCAAGAGGCAGATGAAATATTCTATAAGCGGCTGGGAGAAGTCTCGTGATCACTACCACTTGTTCTCATGGGAGACTTCATCTTATCAGTCATCTGCTGGAAATAAAATACAGCAGAGGAAACAGTCTAGGAGGTTGCTGGAGTGTGTGGATGATAATTTCGTGACACAGCTGGTGAGCCAACTAGGGAAGGCTCCCTGCTAGACCTGCTGTTCGCGAACAAAGGAGGACTTGTGGGTGATGTGAAGGTTGGAGGCTGTCTTGGGCAGAGCGATCATGAAATGATTGTGTTTTCAATTCCTGGGGAAGTAAGGAGGAGGTTCAGTAGAACTACCACTTTAGACTTCTGAAGGGCAGACTTTGACCTGTTTAGGAGACTGGTTAGCAGGGTCCCTTGGGAGGCAGTCCTGAACAGCAGAGGAGTCCAAGAAGGCTGGACATTCTTCAAGACAGAAATCTTTAAGGCACAGGAGCAGGTTGTCCTGGTGTGCCATAAGACAAGTCAATAGGGAAGAAGACCAACATGGCTGAACAGAGAGCTTTGGCTGGAACTCAGGAAAAAAAAAAAGGAAAGTCTATGGCCTATGGAAGAAGGGGCAGGCCATTCAGACTACAAAGATTCTGTGACACTATGCAGGGACAAAATCAGAAAGGCCAAAGCCCAATTAGAACTTAATCTGTTTACTACTATAAAATACAATTAAAAAGTGATTCAATAAATAAGTTAACAGCAAAAGGAGGGCTAAGGAGACCCTCCATCCTTTATTGGGTGCGGGGATAAACATAGCGACCAAGAATGAGGAAAAGGCTGAGGTACTGAATGCCTTCTTTGTCTCAGTCTTTAATAGTAAGACCAGTTGTTCTCTGAGTCCCCAGCCCCCAAGGTGGAATACAGGGAGCAGAATGAAGCACCCATAATCCAAGACGAAATGGTCAGTGGCCTCCTACACCACTTAGATGTGCACAAAGATGGGATCCACCCAAGGGTACTGAGGGAGCTGGCAGAAGTGCTGACCAAGCCACTTTCCATCATTTATCAGCAGTCCTGGCTAACTGGGGAGGTCGCAGTTGACTGGAGGTTAGCAAATGTGACGTCCATCTACAAAAGGGGCCAGAAGGAGGATGGTGGGTAAACTACAGGCCTGTCAGCCTGACCTTGGTGCCAGGGAAGGTTATGGAGCAAATAATCTTGAGTGTCATCACATGGCACATACAGGACAACCATGTGATCAGGCCCAGTCAGCATGAGTTTATGAGAAGCACGTGCTGCTTGACTAACCTGATCTCCTTCTATGACAAGGTGACAAGCAATAGGACAAGGGGAAACAGCCTCAACTTGTGCCAGGGGAGGTTTAGGTTGGATATTAGGAAAAATTTCTTCACAGAAAGGGTTGTAAAGCATTAGAACAGGCTGCCCAGGGAAGTGGTGGAGTCACCATCCCTGGAGACATTTAAAAGATGCAGAGATGTGGTGCTGAGGGACATGGTTTAGCAGTGACCTGGCAGTGCTGGGTTAATGGTTAGACTTGATGACATGAAACGTCTCTTTGAAAGAATTCTATGATACCTAGTCACCTTCCTATACTGTGAATGCTGAACATGAGTGAGAGATACTTGTGCTCTGGGACAGGTTAGTGACCAAAACACCCACCTAAGCCACAGCATTACTTCAGGTCCACTTTCAAAGCAGTGACCCAAAGCAGTATTTCAGTCGTTATTTAGTATCTCTGTATTGGATTGAGAAAAGCTTGCTCTGTAATTGCCTATCGTTCACTTGTTAGGATTAACAGCCAATTTATCTAGGAGTTTGCTGACCAGGATCAGCAAGACCTTGAAACCCTTCTCTTCTATTCTCTAGAGATGAGTTCACCTTCTTTTTTAGGAGCAGAGCTTACATGCAAAACCTGTGTATCAACTGGGAAAACCCAAAGAAAACACAAGAGCATTCCTCTTGTTCCAGACCTACATACTGTTTATCAGAAGGGCAAGGCCACCCCTGAATGCTCCTCACAACAGCTGCAAGCAGATGAATGAAGAGGAAACCAAACCACCACTTGCAACAGAAGGAGCTGTGTCCCTGCTCTGCTGAGACAATAACAACAGCTCCTCTCAGCGCCACCAAGCAGTCATCTACCAGCCAGCTCAGGAGCCTGCCAAACTATGTAGCTCCATGCTAATGCTTCATCTGCTCAGAGAGCTTCTGCAGGGTGTAAAGCCTGTGCTCCACAATGCTGAACACACCTACCAGCGAGCCCAACACTCGCTCAGGTGAGTGCATGTTGCAATGACTCCAGCATAGAATGTAAGTGAGGAGTTACATATGATCAAGTGTTCTTTGACTAATGAGACATGAGAATTTCAATTCCAAAAGAGATGAGCCATCATCAACCCCTCCCCTTCAAAACAGAGCCAGAAGTGCACCTGAGTGCATTTCTAAAATTAATATTCACTTTAGAGTACAACTCTTACTATTATTAAGCTCTGACACAACATAGGCTTACATTCAAATCCACAAGCTGGGTAATTAACTCCAGAATCCATCTTCCTAATTAAGCTATTAACTTAAGTAAATGAGACAAAGCAATTAAGAGCTCAGTTCCGCAATTTTTATTCACTAAAATCTGCACTTAAATTGACATAACTCACATGCATGAATAAGAATTACTGTCTCAGGCACAAGTCTCAGGTGACTTGCTTAAAATCATGTAGTAAGGATATTTCGGAGTCAGTACTTAGTACAAACATATAGTTATTTTCCATGTCTAAAATATCAGTTTATGTTAAGTTAGCTACTAAAGCAGCTGATCCTTCTCTTTTCTTTTTGCTTATACCTGGGGAAATCAACATTGGTCCAGGAAAATTCTTATCACCTAGTAATGGGAAGCATTTTCTACGTCTTCTCCTATTTATCAACACTTACACGTTTAATGTCATCAAAATAATATATATTTTCAATATTTTGGAAGAAAATTTTGCTATAGTTTCATTGCCAATCACCTGTGTTATCTAATTGTATAGATTTTAACTAATATGATTAAAGGAAACCATGACTTTACAGGATACACCTTAGGTGATTGTGTGCATCACTGTACACTGCTAGGATAAACGGCTACTTGTACACATTTCCCAAAGAACCCAACCAACTTGGTTATCTCTTCACCCATGTGACACTACAAAAATCAGGGCTGTAATTTTTCAAACTAGCTCCTATCTTTCAAAGCATCTTAGGTCTTATTTCACATTCTTCTCTTCTTGTGATAGGTGAGGTGTTTTAAAACACGCTTTGCACACACAGTAGAACATGTTCACTTGAGACACTATATAGCAAGTGATTCTCCCTCCATAATAACTTTAGATAGTGTCTACTTAAGTTAACGTTCAAGCAGAGTAATCAATTGTATAGTGCATGTAAATGCTGGCAGGTTTGGGGGTTTATTTCTGGTTAGATGATTGCTGCTATCCACACACGCTTAAGACATAAAAAAAAAGTGTTTGGGTACTGTCATTGCAATGGAACAGTTGTTACAACAACATTTCGGCTGCTGACTCTAGAACTCCTGCATTCAGCCAGTACCTTAAGACCTCGAAGTAACTGATAGATGAGAAACTGTATATGGTCATCAGTTAACTTCTGGCACTTCACAATGTTATTCAGGTCAGCACCCATCAAATTTGTCACAAGATACCTGGGAAAATAAAACAGAGAGAAGAAAACAAAGGAGCACACCTCATTTAAGAATGGCAGAATGTAAACCCTTCTAAAAGGAGCACATCGAGAGAGGAACTACACACTCCCATGGAAGTTCCTTTTCCATTTTCTACTAACACACAGTTCAGGTCCTTTAAATCAGCTGTGAGCTTAAATAATGGAATCAGCTATGAGATTTAATATAATGAAAAATAAAAATCATTACGGTACATTAAAAGCTTTTATCTCTGTTTTCTCCATGACACTACAGCAGTTCAGTGAGGGAAGAATGCATCGTATTTTGAGATTAATAGGAAGCCTCACCCACCAGCAGTGGGAGTCTGAAGCACCAAAACTACAGTACCTGTAAGGCCCTGGAATACCTGATGATGGAGATTAACAGGGGGTTGGCTGAAATAAGACTGTTCTGTGTAACCTCCCTCCCTGTCCCCGGTGGAAGTTTTATTTTTTTGCCAAATTTTGCAGAAACGTTGATCCTTTCTCAAAACAGTGCCGGGACAAAAGGTATGCATCTATCATACCTGGTTCTCATTTGTGTGATTTAGATCG
>JAVSBS010012003.1:3397-19357 GCA_033124195.1 Coracias cyanogaster | reverse complement strand
AGTCATTATTATATCCCTGCATTTAAATTAGCGTTCCATTTCCCTTTTTTTTTTTTTTAAGGAACTTCCACCATATCTCTGCAGGTTGGATGTCACGTTTCAAAAAGGTACGTTTTTGTCTCTTGCTGTTTCAATATACTGGTGTCATATCATATTAATCTTGGTGTGTTTGGTGTGTGGTAACTGAACCCACGTTTGCTATTTCAACATTTTAACAATGCCTGCACTCCTGCTGTTGCTAAATAATGGCTGAGTTCAGAGCTAAACATGCAATATGCTTAGGGCATTTTTATTATGGAAGTGAGCTTGTCATAATTACAACTGAATAAAGTAGTTTTTTTCAGTTAAATTTGCTAATTTTAGAAACTATGTGTTATATTTAATTCTAAGATAACAAGCGCTCTGACATCCCGGCTTTTATCTGTGATGTATTAAAAATGGTCTTAGTGGTATCAATATTCTTGTTTCCCCAGAATGCCATTCCGAGGGAAAAGACAACCGCATTCCGCTCCTGAAAGAGGTGTTTGAGGCATTTCCACAAACTCCTGTCAACATTGACATCAAAGTGAACAACAATGTGTTGATCAGAAAGGTACATGAAAATTCGCACTGAACTGAGACTGAGCGTTGTGTAATGATGTTGAAATTCCAAAATAAATGTTTCTTGGAGTTGCTGACATGGTGACACTAAAATCTGTGTTCTTGGACTGCTTCGTCCTTCACATGTTAGTTCTTGCTCTGTGTGAGGTAATACAGAAGACAGGGAAGTGATCTTGTGCAAAATACTCAGCAAACAGCTCTTTACTGACTCTTTATCTTTACTGACCCTTTTATCATGAAACTGATGCTACACTGCTAGACACGTTTCTTTTGTACTTTGTTACGAAGGGTCATCTTACAGACTATGGCCTACCAAGGTAGCATAAAAACCTGATGTCACTGTAAAAATAAGTTTTTATCGCAGAAAAGGTGATCTGTTTTCCGTCAGATACACTTTCGCCATCTAGTTTTCTTAAATTCTCTAGGGTTTTTTTGTAGGAATAATAGTTTTTCCTATTATCTGTTGACCTGAACACCTGTTTCTTCCCAGTCTAAGCAGCACAATCATCTCAGGATGGGAGAACGTATAGAACTACCTTTTGTTTCATGATGTGTGTAGTTGAAAAGTAGCAGGTAGAGTTTCAGTTAAAAAATTCTGCATGTAATTTTTCAAGGAATACACATTAGGGCTGTTTTCTTGTATTGCAGGTTTCAGAGCTGGTGAGTCAGTATAAGCGAGAGCATTTGACGGTCTGGGGGAATGTCAATTATGAGATTGTATCAAAGTGTCTTAAGGAGGTAAGAATGAGTCCAGCAAAGCTTTGTTCTTGCTCGCTTGTTACCGTGTGGTGCCAAAATGTACAGAAAAGCACCCAGAAAATCAAGCTGTAGCCGGCTCTGCCAGGCTTCCAGATGTGATGAGAAATTCGGTGCTTGGATTGTTCCGCTTACTACACTGTTACAATAAGTCAAGTGCAGTTAACACCCTTATACGCTGCAATAAAATACTTAAGGGATTAAGCTTGATCTTGTTTTATTCTTTTTCTGTAAGATACAGGGTTTTACGATTTTATGCCGGGAACTCTTAGAGCCTGTTTTTGCACATCTTTCTTCTGGTACAAAAGCAATTTTTTGAAGGATTGCTTATTGGGTGGTTTTTTTAATGAAAATAGTGGATGTCGCCACTAGTTGGCACAGAGTTATACTGGTAGAAAGCTGTTTTACAGCTCTAGATTCTATTCCTTTTTGTGCTGAGGAATTGTACAATTTAGAATGAAATGTAAATTTTGCTTAGTCCAAGGGAGTTATGCACCTGAGTGAAATCAATCTAGTTGAGAGGAAACATTGTTCAGACTTATCTGGGCAGGACAACACGCCATTTTCTATCCAAACAGCAGTTAATTTGTTCATTTTCATAGCACCAGGGCCCTAATATTTTGGTTCATAAACCAGCACCTTTCGAAATGTGTTGTGAAGTGAGTTGATACGATACCAGACTGTAACAAGCTCTATGCTAATGCGCAGCTTGTTCTTTGCAGTAATACCAGCCTAAGAGAAAATGCTGCGTGGTGTCACGCAGTCCGGGAAGCTGGTGAGCACAGGTAACAAAAGCAGTACAGCAACCAGTAAACTTTTACCTTTTCAGATCCCAGTGCCCCTTCAAATTGTGTAAGACTTCTGCTTGGATTGCAAGCTACTAGAAGGAGTCATTTAAATTCAGTGGCAGGCCTGTCATAAACACTTGCCAGCCTAATCTTTAGGTACAAGTGCTGAACTTTGAACGTGCATTGATGGATACGTTTAATTGCAACAGACACAACGATCTGCCAAGATAATTTAGAATCTTTCTTTACGGGTTCCTACAGAATGCTGACATTCCCATCATCTTCTGTTTGCAACGTGTCCTCCTGCTTCTTGGCCTGTTCTACACTGGTCTGCTGCCATTCATTCCTTTCAAGGAAGAATTCTTGGAAATTCCCATGCCTTCAATCATCCTCAAGTGAGTTAGAGTCCCTCTGTGGGTGCTGCGCTGAAACGATAGTAAAAGTGAACAACAATGCCGGCCTGAGCGTTGGTTTAGTCAGTGACCTCAAGCTAAGGATACTGTCTGGTTAGTTTAGGCACTTTTGTATATTCCTAAGTGAAATCTGTGGAGATCTTCTGCTCCTCTGTATTTAAGCAGTCTCCAGCCAGCTCTGAGTTACCCCAGCGCCCCACACTAACAACTGCGTGTATCAGTGTTTCCTGTTTACAGCATCTCCTGTAAATACAACCTTCATGCAGCTGTCTTTACAACACAGCTTGTGCTGATGCTTTCTCAATAGTGATAAGCAGCGGTTCTGTACGAATAACTAATTCTTGCTTTTTCCTCCCTTTTTCTTAAGAACAAATTAGTCTGATTAAGGCTGAGAGGCAAGTCAGTAATAGGGTGGATATGAGGTTTCACATGCTCTTTTTCTTGTACTTTACTCAAAATGCTGCTGAATCCCCATCTCTGCTGCTTCTCCTAAATGTAGCACATTTCTCTTGTGTAACCCAATTTTATGTCTGTCTTAGGCAGTGAAATTAGTGCTGTAATTTGAGAAACCGTAAGATTAGTTCTTCACGTTCCTTTTGCAGGAACATCTCAAATAATATTTGAATCTGTGCTCTGCTAATTTTTTGTTTCCTCTTCCTCAACAGGCTGAAAGAACCACACAAGATGACAAGAAGCCAGAAATTTATTATCTGGCTAGCTGACACGTAAGATTTTAATCTGATTAAACTTTTATTTTATCTTCTGCCTATATATTCACAATTGGCTCAAGCAACTGAGACTAGCTATAGCTACTTGTTAGAATTTTTTCTGTTTCTTCTAGCTTTTTTTGTCAGTGCAGCATAAATCATATTCAAATCTTGCAGAGGTGTTCCTGTATGTTCTTATTTTTCATACGCTGAAACACTGAGGTGCAGCAGCGGTGGGCATTACTCCAATTTAGCCTAGTTTCTGTCATTACATGTCTTCAGCTAATTGGTATGCGAGTAGATTCAGAACATGGTTTTCACACTTCATAGGATTGTGACTGTTTCATAATGTTGTCGGAGCAGATACAGTTTGGCTTACGTGACACACTTTGCATTTTAAGAATATTTGTGCTTCAGAGGAAACTTGGTAATATACTTTCAGAGTTTGAACGTGATGGCAGTAAGCGTCTTCTGGCTTTTGCTTCTGCGTCTGACATCTATTAGTTAGATTTCTGGAGTGGCCAGTAGAATTTTCATGTCTTCTGGTGCGAAGGATAAAATCTCTTCTGAAAGCAAAGGGATCGATTCATCAGATGTGGTACAGGGTGCCTGTACCGTGGAGGAGGAGTCTTCTCTTCAGAAGAGTTGATACAAATACCCATGGCTAATGCAAATGTCTGGGCATTTGCTAACTAGCCATAAGTTGCTTGAACTGTAAGTTTTCTATAGTTATATTTCCAATCACTTTCTTGTGGAAAACACCGAATCTAAATGCTCTATGAACAATTTATGACAGACCAGTGACAGACATTGAAAACTTCATGTATGCATTAAGTTCTTAAATAATATACTTCATCTTTCTGCAGATTGCTAATGCGGAAAGCACTTTTTGACCACCTCACTGCTCGGGGCATTCAGGTACAGTGTGGCAAAGCTCAAGGAAATGTGCCTTTAAGAGAAACCTAGTGCAGATTTGAACCAGCCATGTACGGCCTTAAGATGAGTTCATGTTCTCCCCAAAATGTTCTGTTCTCTTGCTAGGATTGCAAGTTCTTTTTTGGTTCCTGAGCAATAGCTTCTGCTGTTACATTTGCTGTTCTGTAGTTGCAAAGGAAGAATTCTGTGCTTGGAAAAAGGATCTTTAATTCAAATCCTTTTAAAGATGATTTTTTTTTTCCCTCCTTCAGAATTAAGCTAAAATCTACAATCTTAGCTACAAAACCTGCTAAACTGCTTACCTGTTCTGGGCTTTTCACAAAGTAATATTTTGATTTTTAGAAATATCTGAAGTCTCAGGTAATGAAATGGGGTTGGAGTTACCACTAAAAAATGTCCCCTTTTGGAGGATAAGGGGGAAGAAGTTGGTTATGTTTGTGTGAGTGTCTTCAGCTTCACAGTGCAATCACTTATTTTTAATATATGCGGCACCCTCTCTCTCACATGAAACAATTTAGGTCAAACGTCACCATTTTAAAAATATTTGAATGTTTTCTACTATAATTTGTCTTTCTATCCCATCCTACAGGTGTATATTTGGGTACTGAATGAAGAACAAGAATACAAGAGGGCATTTGATCTGGGAGCAACTGGAGTGATGACAGACTATCCAACAAAACTGAAGGAGTTTTTACACCATTATCCAGCATAAAGGAAGAAAACCCAGGAAGTTCTTGCATAACAGATTGTGAGCCAAGGATTTTCTTCACTAAAAAACAATTGAGCAGCATACACAGATCATTGTTTGAAAGATGTAGTTGGATGATCTATTACCTTATTGTCGAGTTGCTACCTAATGTAAAGGTCGTCTATTTATTTTACAACTTTAATTACATAGTTTACATTTGTAAATAGCTCATTTAGCAACGACGCACTTCACAAATAGTGATGACTAGAGAGAAAGTTGCTGGATAAGATACCTGTAGATAATAAGCGTTAATTTACCTGTCACAAGTGTTCCTAAGGAGATGTCAGGACATGTCAGTTATTCCAGTTATATTCTAGTGGGCAGAAGCTGAAGAATTTCTGAAGGCATACCCTGTGTGTAGGCATTTCTTCTGTTGCTTTTAGCTTTGAGATAACTTGTAGGGCAAACAAGAAAACTCCCAGGAGAAATAGCAAACAATCTGTGGATAGCCAGATAGTTTAGCCTGTGAAGTGTAGTCAGTAAAGTTGGTCACTTCTTTACCAAAATTAACTCACTTGGTCAGTATGGATTTACTCCACTATTCTTACAGATAAGAACACTGATCTTGAATTGCAGTTGTATCCAGACCCCTTTCTGATGCGATGGTAATCCTGTGGCTGATTTGTTAAGATCTAGATACAGTATTTAAGCCAGGTTCTGGGTTTGTCACCGAGTTCCGCTGCAAGGGTCTAGGTTTGTCCCTGGTTCTGACCTGTCAGGCTACCATGGCACAGCAGTAGGAAGATTGTGCTTAGTAGAGACTACACTTAGCTCTGAAATAGCCTTTTCACAAAGGAAGCCAATGTTGTTAGAAGTCTTTTGCACATTCATAGTGCTAACATCTGTTGGCTTGGTGAATGGGAAGTCGTTTTTAGGATGAGGGACCAAAGACAAGTAAGTTTGGTCAGGAGTTTAAGGAACAAATTTAAATGTTCCAGTTAAATGAATTCACCCAAAGCAGATTTATATGCATACTGATAAAAGCAGCAAGTGTCAATCTAGAATGTGTGTAAATTTTAGTCTTTTCTCTCCACAAAATACATTCAATATTCATTAAGTTTATGTGCATGGACATGGAAGTAACTTTACTGGCAAAAGTCAGGAAATCCTCAAGTGTGATGGGATGGGGTTAGGTAGGAAGGTATTTCTGGAAGCTTAGACGCTGTTGTCACTGTGAACAGGTTTTATAAGTGTCAAACAGATTTGAGCCTGCAATGCCCGCGTGTTTTGGTGTTGTCACGTTAGTGGTAGGGGTTTTCAGAAGGAATTTGATTCCTGTAGCTTAATTCTACCCAATGACATGTATAAAGATCAGTCATCTAATCATCAGATGCTGCTGGAACAAAACTACTGTTTAGCGATAGTATCTACTCCTTTAAGGAACTTCATGTGAAAATCATGGATCTTAATAATAAATGTAGTAGCCAGATACAAGAGTGTATTTGCTGCAAGGTAGACTTGGTGTTATAAAGACTTTCTGAAGTAATTTTTTTTCCCTGGCTAGCTCAGATTTGGAACCCGCACAACTTTAAGATACAAATTAGTTCTGGTTTTAGAAAGTACTACCAAATAGGACTTACACGTTAAAACTTCTTTGTAGATTAGGAAAAACTAGATTTTAAAATACTAGTCTTGATTCCTGGACTTGATCTTTCAAGGGACAGGTGATGATTTAGTTTCTCTCTCAAGTTTCCCTCATCACTGCATAAACAAACTGCTTTGCTTTATTCTATACTGAATGGCAAAGTAGTTATTGAAATAACAAGCTTATTTTTTAAAATTTTATTTTAATCTTTTTATCTCGCAGTGATGTTGGAAACTTTTGCCTTCAAAGATGCTTGACACGTTTTTAAACCAGCGGTCTTCCTGCATCTGATGTAGCTTTTGACTGTGCTGTTTATACATGACCTCTCTTTGATAAGTCTGCTAATTAGTATCTGAAATTTGAGTGTGTCAAGTTACATGGGAGGGAAGGGGTTCAGTGCCAGAAAAGCTGCTGAAGTTATTCAGTCACCCATTTGGGCTTCAGTACAAGAGTTAAAGTTTGATCTCTTGAGACAGATAATGTTGCATGGATGAGGCCATGAATCTGAGCACCAATGCACAGGGCTTAGGCCATGATAACTGTTTGTAACCAAATAACATGGAATTGAGGTAACTCTAGAATATTTGTTGTATCAAATTATTGTTTTGAATATTCCAGAACTTGCTGTGTGATTTTCTTTTTTTTTTTTTTTTAAACCACTTGTACAGAAAAACATTTGTTGAGAGCTTGCACAGCTGTCCAGGAGGATGTTCAGTTAATCTCTCTCTCTCCAAGGAGAGATTCTTTTCAGGTACTTTTAACTCTAAATATCATTTAACACTTACTGTGTTCTCAACTGTGTTGCAAAATATTTTATGTATGAAGGATGATGCATGTATTTCATGCACTTTTAATTTGCAGAAAGTCTTGTGGACCTCTTTAGCTCCAAATCTATGAAGTGATATTTTCTTGTAAAGAAAGATGGACGCTCTTGAAATGTGACACATTAAAACATCTTTGCTCATAAACGATCTGAAACTAAATACTTAGTAATTGTGACTTCTTTGCCTAAAAGTCTAACTTCTGAGGTTGTGATATTATATTTGTAGTGTAGTCAACATTGAGCTTTTGATGGTGGCCTTTTGATGTGGATAGAGTTGATGAAAAGAAGAAGGTATCTCTGGTAAGGTATCTTATCTCTGAACTTTTAAGACATTTTTGGTGATGACATTGGTTTTCTTGTACAGTAATCGTGGCATCTGCAACTGTTTGCAGCTTCATGAAGCCTGCCGAGGACTTGAGCCTGCCTTCTCCATGGGCAATTGAACTTCTAAGTAAGACCTTAGAAATCAATTGCAATTCCATTTGTCTGTATTTTTTTTTTTAAGACACTAGACGTTAGTTTATCTGGTAGTAGTAGATAAACTTGATCAGAAGTGGTCTCCATATGTAATGCTAGAAAACAGTGTGGACAGTTCTGCTGGTTCAGCCCTACAGTATGTGCTGTTGCTTCATTGCTTCCATCAAAGATCTGTCTGCAGAACAGGCATCGCTCGCTTCAAAGCAAGCAGCCCGTCTGTGTGTGCACATAAAAATTCAAATAACCAAAACTTAAGATCTGAGATCTACTAACCTCTTGAAGTTTTACTATATGCATTCAGCTTGAAGTAAACGGATCTTGTGTAATAATGGTAGGGGGGGAGAGAAGGAGGAGGATCCTAAGGCGCTGAACTGTAAGAGCCTGCCAGGAGAGCCAATTCTATTTATATGGCTTTGTCATCTTTCAGCATAAAGAACTGGCAAAATCTTTCTACTTGTCCAGAGAACCTCTACTTGTCTGTAGCCCCTTTAACTTAAAATGGAGTCTGGAGTTCTCTGTGGATGAAAACCGCAAGGTGAAATGAGCCAAGAAATGCTTCTTATTTTAATAATATTTTGAGAAGTATTACACATAGCTAGTGTTTTGGATAGCCATGCTCAAAATTAATTGTGTACGTGCGAGAGCGTGGGCCTTTGCTTTGCACTTCAGTGTAAAAATGGCTGTTGGCATCAGAGCTGCTGTCTGATGATTTATTTTTAGAAATCATGATCCTTAATTCCTAAGCACAGCAATGCATGCCCAAGTAAATATCAGCTTTTTTGGGTGGGGGATGTGTTGGGGTTTTTTTTTTTGTTTTTAGCAGACTTTGGAGTTTACCCAGTTTGATTGATGGCCCAGTTCTGGCAGTGTTACAACATTGTATGTGCACCTTTCATAGTATTACAGGCCACGTTTTGAAAACACAGACAAAATCACGTTACGTAGCCTGGTTCTAGACATCAGCTCTGACCTGTAATCACACTCATTAGTTTAATTACAGAATGTAGCAGTTCACAGACGTGGTAGATATCATATCCTATCTATGTAGGTATATCATACCTGAATTGAGCGGGGGAAATTAAAACACTCTGTTATCTCTGCATAGAAGATATGGTAGCAGAGGAACTGGCCTGAAAGTGAAATCAGAACCTTCACTGTAAAAGGGCCTTATCTGCTTTGTTCGCTTTGTCAATAATCACAATTTTCTATTTGGTCTCTGTTGAAATGGTAAATAGCTGATAATTTAGCCTTAACTTTTAAAACTATCTTACTGTGGCCTTTATCCTGAAATGCTTTTCTGTTCTATTGTAAGGACATTTGTTCTAATTATCTCCCCCACACAGTGCGTCTTGTACCACTTTTGTAGAAGACTTATGCAAAAGATTGTGGATGATCAATGAAAGATCAATGGATTATGGAGTATAAAAAGCTTTTGACAGTGGACAGGTCAAGCTTCTGAATCAGGGACTGCAAACTTGCTGTTTTGAATATATTCATATTAACAGGTATTCCACTTGTAGCAAGTTTCTGTACGGTGTTGTGTTGTCCTGTGTTGGGTGACAGTTTGCTAGAAATATGGCATTTCTTTTTCTGATACGCAGGTTAAAGTTTCCTCTAGCCCTGGAGGTAAATTTCCTGCTTTGCTACTGGATTTCCATTAAATTGCATTAAATAGTAGGTTTTAAGGTCAAGTGTAATTGTAAAGCCTGGAGGCTTCATATTGGGTAAGAGTGGTGAAGCGGGGTTTTTGGGTGTAAGAATATTTAGTAACTTTTGAAGGATTTGGCAGGCTGACGAGAGGATTCCCCAGATTGCTCTGGGCGGTACTTTATTTCTTACTACACATTTTAAATGGTTAGTAAATCAGCATAGGGAATTGGGGAGCATTAATGAGTGTTCACATGTCTTTTAATATAGGAAGTATTCGCCTATGATCACTTCAGGTTGTGTAACCTATCATAAACTTGCGGTACTAAGACCTGGTACTCCAAGAACACTCAGAACGAACAGTTTATCCAAAGCAGGAAGGTTCGAGGTGCAGCTGTTTTCATCCAGGCAGGTTGTGGATCCCTGGAGGTGTTCAAGGCCAGGTTGGATGGGGCCTTGTGCAACCTGGTCTAGAGGGAGGTGTCCCTGCCATGGCAGGGGCTTGGAACTAGATGATCTTTGAGGTCCCTTCCAACCCAAACCATCCTATGGCTCTATCTATTTTCAGGATATACTTTTCTACATTGAGCAAGATCATTGGTGTTGGTAGGAATCCCAGAGATCCTGGCTTGTCCCTGGACCTCCCTGCGTGCCTGGAGGATGGATTGTTTTCCCAGCTGTATGAAATGTCCTGCTGAAAGTGTGTAGAGAACCGAAAAGCCCCAAACCCTTCGGAAAAGGCCCGTGGCCCCCGGTTCCTGCCTGTCCTCCTGCCGCTGGCCGCAGGAGGCCGCCCCAGCCCTGCTCATTGCTCCTGAGCTGCTCCCTCCACACAGCGAGGTGAAGGGGACGCTGCAATGCAGAGCTGAGTTCAAAGCAGGTGCTTGTGCAGCTCCAGGTTCCGAGTTTTGCCACGGTTCTGGAGCTAGTTAAGCTGGACAGTGGGTTTATGGTTGGTCTAGTTCCTCTAGTTTTTCCTTATGGCTGGTCTAGTTGTAAGGTGCAGAATATTGTTGTTGGAAGTTCGTAATCAGCATGCTGGAGGTTACAGCTGCAGAGAGATCTTGGTGACTTTGCGGGACAAGATGAAGCACAGGGGAGCACTTGTTGGTTTGTTGTTGCACCTAAAATAGTGATGCTGCAAGTAGTGGGGGGAAACCCTGCTGTTAATAGGTGAAAACACTTTTCTTTCATCTGAAGTACTTGAAGATGTTGCTTCTGGTGTCTCTGAAAGAGTTTGAAGTACCCTTGCTTTACAAATAAAGAAGCAAAGGCAATATGAGGTGAGGTGTCTTGATTTCAAGGCCAGTAACACCAGCTACAAATAAAATTTGGCAATGCCAAGAAAACAGATTTTTAGCAGATTTTAAGAACTGCTTAATTCTGCTGCGGCAACAAAAATACTGAGGCAATATCTCAACGAGTGATTCGATGTTTCTCCCCTCTCAGTATCGCCAATGGAGTGGAGTAGCAACAGCTAGCCTGGGTCAGTGATGCTTCATCCTTTAGGCTTTTCTAGTCTAAATCATAATAAGAGTTGAAACTGATGTTAGACACCCGGCCGGGCAAGGCTTGCTGTGGTGTTCAGGCACCAAAAAATGGATGTTTGCAAACAGAGAAATTAAAAATCCTCCTTAGCTGTTCAGTTGAAAAGCTAAGCTGTCAAATAGGTTAGACCCAAACTCCAGGTTTTAAAAAATGAATACATTTCCCAAAAGCTTAACTTGGTAAAAGTATTCATGACGCTGACTAAGCTGCGCTCGGAGTTTGCAACCAAACTCTGTAGCGCAGAATCAAATGTGAAAATGTGGCTTGAAGCTTCAGTGAGAAAGTAACTGGGATCCAGCTAGCACCTTGCTTTTCAAAAGTGAGTGAAATGCTGCTAATGACACACTGTTGCCCCTAAAGCGCTTCCTGTTCTCTTAAGTCATAGAGATTAGCACTGGGTTTAAGGAGGAGACTTGGGCTTTTTTGAAGTCATAGAAAAATAAGACCATAAAGCTGTGTGAAGCTCTGGATTTCCATGGTGATCCTGAACTTAGATCAATGTATTTCCAATTAACCACCATCCGAAAGCGTGTTTATTACGAGAGAGCTTTGTGTATATGTAAAGAATCTTGATGTTCTCCTTGTCATTAATAACACATTTTTATTAGCAAAGCGAAAGTTCTGCTGCGCGGCTTGCTTCTGGGCGGGGAGAAAAAAGAATTCAGTGTTATGCAGCAGCCTCTTGATGATGTATAACTTTATTTTGCTGACAGTTTCAACTCTTGGGTACTTGTGGTTACTTTTAACTACATGTGTGATTTAGAGTTCAAGTTTTTTCACCACTTCCTGCGCATAACCATGTCGAGATCTGTTAAATACGACCTAGCGCTGCTGGGATGCTCTAGAAACCTGCTGCTGCGTTAGCTCTGGCTGCTGGGCTTGAAGAGGAAGGAGGTTATCTGAAGGAAAGAGGCAGCTTAAAGTAAGCCTTCAAAGTAGGCTCCTCTTGCTCTTGGAGCCATCTACAGAGAACACGGCAATTTCCATCCTCCTTTGAGCGTATCGAGTAGCCAGAAACTACTGCAGTGCTTGAACCTTTGGTAACAGCGTGTTTACATTGTACTTGGTTGTACCACTATATTAGGGGTGGGGAAATCGTGGCCCATACGTGGCCCATACGTGGCCCATACGTGGCCCATACGTGGCCCATACGTGGCCCATACGTGGCCCATACGTGGCCCTGGTGAGTCCATCTGCAGGTGTTTGGGTGGAAGATTGCCAAGATCATCACTGAAAATATCAGGGCAGGCAGCAGGGTGAAGCTAATGGAGATTTCCAGGAGAACTAAATAATATCTTCATGTGCAATTAGTCCTTCCGCTAACGATTGCTCCTCTGGTGTGTTTGAGAAGCTGGGTTAGTGTCGGTGGCCGTTCGTTAGCCAGCTGAGGGCTGTCCCTGAAGGCAAACGCTGTCGGCCGGGATGTGATAGGGCTGGTGGAAGGGCCTCTGTAAAGCAGGCAGCAATTATTACCTTATGTTTAATTAATGTGCAGTAATTGTCTTGTCGTTCAAAGTCAGAAATAAAATGTAGTTTATTAGGAAGTGAGTGTGACTACCGCACTTTCCCGCAGCCCTCTGTGCAGGGCCGTGGTTTAGTGGTGACCTGGCAGTGGTGGGTTAACAGTTGGACCTGATGGTCTTGAAGGTCTTTTCCACCCAGAAGGATTCTCCGATTCTCCAAGATTCTCAGATCCTCAGATCCTCTGCTCTGCCTTGCCCTTCCCCGCCCTCCCCAAAGCAAGACGCTCCCCTTGGAGTAGGTGTGGGATGGAGGGATGAGGATCTGCCATTAAAGTTTCTTCAAACAAATTGGGGCATTTTAGGGTTTATAGGTTTGAGTAACCAAAACTGGTCACTTATTAAAAGCTTCAGGGCTGCGCTTCCCCCAGGGCCGCAGGCCGGAGCCCCGGCGCGCTGCGGCAGGGGTGGGGTAGTGCCCCTCGCCCTCCTCCGCGCATCCTCCGCGCATCTCTTGCGCACTCGCGGGCGCGGCGCCTGCGCCTTTAAGAGGCGCCGCATCTGTTTGTTATTCCCCCCCGCGCGCTCCACGCCGCCGGCGCCAGGGCCGCTCCCATTGGCTGCCGGCTGCGCGCGGGGCGGGAGGGGGGGGCGAGATGCGTAAGAGTGTGTGCGCGCCGCCAGAGGGGAGAGAGCGCCGCGGCCGGACTCGCCTTCTGATTGGTCAGGAAAAAAATGGGCTGCGGCTGGCTTCGACCAACCGCCGGGGTGTTGCTATGTGCCAGCGGGCGCCGATTGGTGCGCGGCGGTGCCGCTCAGGGCCAGCTGGCCGGCGGGAGGGCCTATAAGGAGAGGGAGCCGGCGGGAGGGGGCGGGCGCTGCGGGGCTGCCTGGTGCGCTGGGGCCGCCGCGCTCCGTCTGCGCTGGGGACGCGCTCGGAGGCGGCCGCGCCGCGGCGAGTGAGTGCAGCGGGGGGCGAGGGCCGGGCGGCGGGGCTCGGGGCGGGCGGCGGGGCCGGGGTCGGGCCGTCGTGCGGAGCTGCGCCACAGCCGCGTCCCCCCCCACCCCGCCGTGCTGGGGCAGCGGGGGCGGCTGCGCCGGGGAGCGCTTCGTTAGGGGCTACCGGCCCCTCGGGGAGGCGGGCTGGCCTCGGGGGAGAAGGCCTCGGGCCTGCGGAGCGCCCCGCGGGGCTGGCAGCGGGGGAAGCGGACTCAGCGAGCGGCGGCCTTTGTGTGCGGGGCCGGGCGAGGGGCTGCAGGCGGGCAGGGCAACAGGTCGGAGCCAGGGAGGGTGGCCGAGGCGAGAAGAGAGGGGCCTGGCGGTCCCCGGGCGCTTCCAGCGAGGGAGGAGATCAACAGGAGGGAGCCGCGGGAGCGGGGCAGGGGCTGGCCGGCGGTGCCGGGTAACCGCCGAGGAGGAGGAGCAGGAGATGGCCCTTCCTCACTGACCATCTCGCTGTAACGCGTAAACGCGGAACGAAAGCCTGAAACCCCAGGTGAGAGCCGTGCCCGGCACCGAGCTGTGCGTGAGGCGTCGGCTTGTGACGCCCGGGAGAGGCACAGCACCTTCCCCCGGCTGCTGGGGGCACCTCGGGAGCCGTCGCCAGCTGGTTCGGCCCAGGCGGCTGGCTGCTGGCCAGCGAGCTCTGTTTACCAGCGCTGCTCCAGGAGTCCCTGGAGACCAGGCCTTGCCCAGCTGCAGGCTGTGGCTCAGCGCTACAGAAGTGACATCATGCCCGGTGTGGCAGAAGGGAGATTGCAGGGCACCTGGGCCAGCCGGTGGAAGGGGCATCCTCGGCCCTGGGTGTTGTTGCCTGGTGCTCAAGACAAGTGGTTTCTGCACGTGGTGCTTTGAAACCGGCCCCCCTCCCCCAGGGAGCTGGGGTAAGGCGGCTGCTCTGTGCGGTTGTTGTCTAGCCTCTGGTTAAAGGTGTAGCAGCTTCCTCTTCTGCAGAGCGCTGCGCTGAGGTCCGGGATCGGAAGGTGAAATGTCGAGGGTCCTTTGTCTTGTGCATCTCCACAGAAACTTCTGGGTTTGGTCCAGAAAAGCCAGAGGATTTTGAGATGACAGAAGTAGCCGTGGAGCAAGCTATGGGTCTGTAGCTTCAGATTTTAATGCTGATTTTTGAAAGTGAAAGAATTTGAAATGTTCCAGTTTAAAATGTACTTTTAACGGTGTAGAAAAAGAAGTTGAATCCCTTGCACTCTTCCGCCACAATTTACTGGAGTGAATCTGTCTCCACTTTTTCCTCGCCTCTCTCTTAAAATCCACCAAGAGGAAGACCCATCACACCAGTGTTCCTAGCTTGCAGGCAGCAGGTAAGCGAGGGGTGGGAGGGTGCACCTGCCTTCCCGACATGGCCTTTCTCGGGGCCTGCTGCATGCTCCAGATAAGGATTGTCCGCTAATGCGTTTACACTTACTTAAAGCTTATGCTGAGTAGCACAGAGAGGTCTTTGCTGAGTTAGGCGGTTGTAAACAAGCAGATAGGCAGATACTGAGAGAGCTTTACTTATAATCCATGAGGGGATTCAGCCTGGAGAGGATGTATTTTGTGACTTCATCCTTGCAGAGCACTCCCATTGATTCTGTTTAAGATCTCATCCTGTTGGGATCCACGCCTCCAGTTTCTTGTAAACATTGTTTGCTGTGTAACGGCAGTGCTTGAATAAAGAATTAAGATGTTCTTCTTTTCTCATTGGACCCTAATTCTTGTTTCCTGCTGAAAGGCTGTTTAAAAGTGAGCCTTGTGCTTTGAAGCTGAAGTTGGAAATGCTGTAGGGAGGGCAGAGATGTTGCCTTAATCTGATGAAGCTGTCAAGTGCTGCTCGCTTTGCAGGTATCTCTTTCAAGGTGCTGGGATCAGAGTAACTGGCAAAATTGTACTGGGCCCTTGTGTCTTCTGGATCCACAGATTTTGAATAAGTGATTTCCTTTCTTTGCTGTTTGTTGTGGGTAGTTGAGTCAGGGTTGTATTGAGGAAGACAGCATCACTACCTGTAAATCCACATTCCCTCAAAGGCTCCTTGACTCATGGATTGAATACCTGTTGCTGGGAGACAGTTTAATTAAGGAACTGGTCACTCTAGTGTAGGTCCTGGCTGGCAGTTTAGAAAGTGGGAGCTCCTTGATCTAGTGTGGTACTACACAAGCATTGCAAGGATTGCAGAGGAGCAAAAAACATTTATTTCTTATTCTTGCATCACAGCCTTGTCTTTGACCATGTGCATGGAAGTCTCTTGAAGAAACACCAATAAAACTCATCCTTCATTGGGCCTTGGTCATGAGCTGGCAAATCTTTGTTTGCTTGAACTTAAGCAGAGCCTTAATTAGAGGCCAACTCTGAAGTGCTAGAGCAGTGGGCTTCAAGAGGGCTCCCGAAGTGGATTGGAGAAGCTGTGCATTCAGTTCTCTTAGCTGCTTTGAAGCTGGTCAGTGATCTTCAAGGCAGAATGGGGTAGTGGAGCCTGTTT
>JAVSBS010012002.1:112166-152338 GCA_033124195.1 Coracias cyanogaster | reverse complement strand
GGCCCGGGAGCCCGCGGCGGGCGGAGGCGGGCAGCGGCCGGGACCCAGGTACCGGGGGTCGGCGGCGGGGGAAGGTCGGGGGAAAGGGGGGGGGGGGGAGCCGGGGCCCGCCCCCCCCCGGTGCCGCCGCCGCCGCCTTGGTGTCGGTGCGGAGGCTGCGGCCGGAGCTGCCGCGGGCTGCAGGCGGGGGGCGCGGCGGCAGGTGCCCGCCCCGCGGTGCTGTGGCGGTGTCGGGGGGGGGGGGATGTGGCGGCGGGAGGTGGTGACACGGAATTAACCCTTTCCGCCCCCCGCCTTTCCCCATTTCCTCTCGCCGCCCGCGCCCGGGCCGAGGCGGGTTGTGGATGCCAGGTGAGGAGGGTGCAGCTCCGCGGCGGGGGCTCCGCCGTGTGCCCGGGGCCGCGGCCGTGCCGTTCCCGGGTAGCTGCCGGCGCGCCTCGGCGCTGGCTCGGCCACACGGCAGCCGGTCGGAACGGGCCGCGCCGAAGTTTGTGGCAGCCCCTTGGCGAGCAGGTGCGGGCTTGTGGCGGTCCGGCCGAGCGGAGGGGCGCGGTGGCGCATCCCCGGCCCGCTGCCCCTGCCAGTCCTCGCTGGAAAAGGTTTGTGGCTCCCGGGATAGCAGCTCGAGCTGGGAAAACACAGCGTCCTGAAATAAGTCTTAGTTTAGGTCTTTAATGCGGGCATTCTTCCTTGAGACCGCCACGTAAGGCACGGAAGATACTGCACCTTGTGTTACTCGACAGATGTGAAAAAATAATGCAACTTTTATTCTTTTGTGCTCGTCTCCTGCGTGTAATCTTCAAAGAGTGAATGCAGTTGGAGAGAGGAGAACTGTCGTCATTCAAAGCAGCTTTTCTAATTTTTTTTTTCTTAATCTCGAGCCTAAATTTTTTTTTTTTTTTTAAAGTTTTGAAGTGTTCAGTTCCTTTTTGGTATTTTCTTCAGAGAGATGCACAGTAAAGGCGGCAGTAATTGGTTACTTGGGCTAGGTGAGCTGTGGTACTCTATGGACCGTTAAATGGAAATTGGAGAATTGACACAGAAGCCAGCTTCAAATTTTACTTTTTTTTTTTTTTTTCAGTCTGACGTTTGTTGTTGAATTTCATTTTAAAGGGATGCTTTGTTCGGCTTGGTCTTAATTTAAGTATAGAGATTTGTTCTTAAGATTAAAGATTGGAACAATGGGAAGCGACTGCAGCTTATATACTTATAATCGTCCTGAAAGACAACTTTCAAGTATTTAATACAGCTATTCAAGTATCCTCTTACCATTTGTTTTATGCCAGTTGGTTTTAATTTCTTCCTGTAACATGGATTGTTAGAAACCTTGTAAAAAATGCTTATTATCTTTATGTATAATTCACTCTCATGAACAAATTGGGTCTTTTTTTCCAAGAGTGAACTATAATACGAAATTCAATGTTCTGACCTTTCTTTTGGTAGATTACTGAAAACAGCGTGATTTAGCTTTTCTGAAAGCCCAAGCATATTTTTTGTTGTTGGTTTATCGTGTTGTTTTATATTGTAGCTTTTAATTGCGAAAAAATAACTGTAGACATGTAATTTTCACACTGCTTCTTAATTTATGCAAACGCTGGAGTTCTTGCTGTGGAAAAGAAAACTTTATTTTTTTTTTTTTTCCCCGGGAGCTTTGATGGCCAGCGTTCTTGTTAATGACAGTCATTTCTCTAGCAGGAAGATGTTTTCATTTGTATTTACTTTTCAGTGCAGGGCAATTATGCTGCTCTGTGTTACACACTCCTCCGTAGTTTCTATCTCAGAAGAATTACAGTACTTGGAACAGGACTGCAATTTGAAGCAGGTGTTGTGTTTTACTGTTATGCAAAATAACACTAAAATATAATTGTAAGGGAAATTAAGGAAACAGCTGCAAACTTGGTAGGCTAACCACTACGTTATGATTCGTGAGCGTTTGTTACACGCATCTTACATCACGGCTAACACAGCCAAGATTTAATTGAGTAAAGCTCACCTTGCTGATTTTTACTCCTGAAACTGTTGTGCTTGTTCTTCCGAGAGGGGTTTAGTGCAAAGAGCAGACCAGACAGACCTTTGTTTCGTGATGTACTGCCTCGCTACTGACTCACTTTTAAAATGGGAACTTTGTGGTTTAGGTTGGGTTTTTTTTTTTCCCCAGTGCTAAAAAAGATGAAGGCTAGAACCCAATTACTGGAATGAAGGTTGCAGAATGTCTTAACCCAACTAACATATGGAGGCCTACATAGGCCTGAGGTTGTAAAATAGTAAAATAAATGGCCTATAGCAGGCCATCTGCCATTTGCGGGGCATTTTTATCGTGCTTCATGCCAAAGTGGAAATTAGTTTTTGTATTAAAAATATATTTTGAATACAAATCAAAGATTCCAAACGTTTAACGTTACACATGGCAAACACATTTCTGTCTGGGAGCTAGGAGGAGTCCAGGAGTATCCCACTGGAAAAATAGCGCTTAGTTTGATGCTTAGGGCTCAAGTCATCCTCCGCTTTTTCCTAGCTCTTTGTCTTCCCAGTAAGCACTGATTTACTTCTGTAAATTACGCACCAGATCTGGCAAATCCACTCTTGCATGTGGCAACTGAAGGGGGGGATCAGCTGATGCAAAGTGTCATGATTTCCTCTCAGTCCTTGCAGCTAGGATAGCGTGCCCAGTTGAGGATCTACCTCATAACCAGGGCTTTTAAAGAGTTGCTCATCTTGAAAGTGTTCTTCGAACATCAGCTGATCAATTCTCACAAAGTCCCTCTGAAAGGAAGGCAGCTGAGGCGTCCTCAGTTTATTGATTGAAGAAATGGAAGCTCAGATTCTGTGCAGGGAACTCCACAGGGACCAGGTTTGGGAAGTTTCTGGATATTGGGCTTAGGCTCATGTTACAGAATGCTTCCCGTCTTAATGCAAAATATGTTTAGGAGCACTTTGAAGAGGTGAAGATAGGTGTGGATAGAGAGGGAAGAGTGTATTTCTTTCATTTTGTGCAGAAATACTTATGCATAAAATCGCACTTAAATCTGTCAGATAAATCATTACTGTCTCAATCCAAACAGGTTTTATTGCTAGTGCACTGTAACATGGATTTTTTTTTAACATTATCTAGATACTACCCTTTCTCTGGACAGAGAAATACTTTGATTCGAAAGTATTTTGGGTGTACGTTTTGCTATGCAATTATAGAATTTTCTGCTTTGCTTCTCGTAAGTCCCTCGGATGCAACTTCTTTTGTAAAGCTAAAAGAGGGCCTTGAAAAAAAGTGTGCGTATTTGTGGAAGGCCATTTGTCCTTCAGGAAACTGGGTCCACTCGTTAATTTTGCTGGTTGCAATTAGCACAACGAGTTATTTCAAATAAAGAATAGTAAAGATGGAGTATTTAACTAGAGCTTTCAACACAGATTTAATTTTTTTTTTCTCAGAGATAAAGCCTTACTTTAAGCGTTCATCGTTTGGATGTATTTAAAGATGATGGAGTTAAATGATGAGGTTAATTAAAAAATAACTGTGAATAGTAATGCTTAGAGACTTGGGTACATCAAAAACGTAGAAACGGATCTTTGAGTGGAAGTCAGGACAGGATGGCGTGATGAATCTCTCTGCGTTTACATCTCCTTTGAGGTTATAGCAGTGTGTGCTGTCTTTCTCTCCTGGCAGAGGTCTGCGGAGTTGATGAGGAGCTGCTGGGAGTCAGGATCTGCCGGGAACACAATGCCCTACCCTGCCCCTGGCCTTGGGAAGTTGTGAGCTGCTCATGTCCATAAGGAGGAAGGATGGCTCATGGAATTCCTTCACAAGGCAAAGTTACCATAACGGTGGATGAATACAGCTCCAACCCAACGCAGGCGTTTACACACTACAACATTAATCAGAGCAGGTTCCAGCCGCCGCATGTGCATATGTGAGTATTCCCGGTGTGTGTCTGTCTGCACGCCTGTCTGTCTGCGTGTGCGCTGGCACCGGGGACTGCTGCTGGAGGAGTGCGGTGAGAACTGGAGAGATTGGTCAGTCCCGTTAAGGTAACGGGCAGAAGGGCTGTCAAATGTCCCACATGGCGTGTTGGAGCAGCTCTGCTCCATCGGCTCCTGGAGGGAGCTCTGCCGGCCTGGGGCACAGAGCCACCCGCTTCCCACACTCGCGGTACGTGTTCTGAAACTTGTCACTTCCCTGAGCTCACCTTAACTAGTCCGAGGGACCCACTGCTTTAAAATTTAAGCTCCCTTCCCCCAGCCCTTACACTCAGCTGCGAAATAGGCCTAATTGGGACTAATTGTCCCCCCTGATCACTGAATCCTTTGTTGCGAGTGGAACGTGTGCCGCATGCTGCATTCCACTCGCAACCCGCTGCACAAAGGAGCCGGGGGTTGCCCAGGAGTTGCTCCCAAGAAATACAAATACTGCCTTAAAACAGCGGCCCTGGCCCCAGCTTCAGCCGACAGAAGCACGGGGAAGCGGGCAGCTGAGGGCTTCTCCCCTCACCTTGTTATGCCTGGGTGCTGGAGGACCCGCAGGACCCTGCCTTGGCACAATGGTTTGTGTTAAGAGCTAAGTACCAGTTTTAACTCTGAATTTCCTTCCCATTGTTCAGTTAGGTTTGATCTTTATCGGTTATTTCTGTGGTTCTTTTTCTTTTAACATTAATAGACTGAATAGCACATGAAACTAAAACAAAGATGACATCTCTTGACCTCCTGCATGCCATTGTTAGTCAGGATTCTGAAGGATGTCGCACTATTGAATTTGATAAGGATTTTGCATAATAAGGGGGGGAAAGTTGTATGGAACTTCATTGCATTTTTGTTATGTAGAAGCCTGCTGGAAGAGTCACAATGTAGGAGTTCAGCACCTTCTAATAGGATTTCTTGTGGTTACAGTCTTCCTAAAGGCAACTTTAGGAAGGATACCGAAGAATGTCTGTCTTGCATGCGCCTTTTCAAGGTGGAAGAAGTTTTTGTTAATTACATGTGGTTTATTACTACAACGATGACGTAACTCTTCTTTTAGAAATACTTCCATTTCTTGATTCACTTTTCAGACCTTTTGTCAGCAAATTTCTGTTGTACGTGTTGCCCTCCAGACTGCTTTTCTGACTGACATTAAATACCAATTCTATGTAGAGAATGAATGCAGAACAAACAAACGGAAAGTAGAAAGTGGTTTTAAAGAACCCCTTCCTATTGACATGGATTTCAGTGGGACCTGATTTTAGGACCAACTACGTGTGGTGTTCAGGATTGCAAAAAAATTGCTCATGCTTTATTTGAAAAACTCAAAAACATTTATACAGCTACTTCTCTAATAGTATCTCTTAAACAATATGGGCTTGACAGATGTCTTAAAAGATATTTTACTTGTTTGGACAAATTGTGTAATTGAAATAAATACTGAAATTACAAAGTACAATATAGTGACAGTATTTTACAGTGTTTAAGTATTCAACAGAAATACTGCAGCTTCCTTAAAATCTGTGACTTGGTTTTGAGGAAGGGTGTGGCATGATAAAAGGGAGATAAAAAATTAGAAAAAAAGGAAGGGGATTAGATTCTTATTGACAAAGGAAGCAAGGAAGGCTATGTTGCAGTGCAAGAGTTGAGTTCAGGTGTTGGTCTGGATAGCAGATGATGTGTGTGAGAGAACCTGTTGTGGAAAAAATGACAGGATCCTATCAGGCGTTCAGAGTTGTGAGTAGCGGAAAGCAGGGAAGTGAAGATAAGACTGTGGCCGTGGCCTTGTGTGGTGGTAAGAGCCCTAGAGTTATTTCTGGGGAAGAGAGACTAGAGCGTGTGGTAGCTTCAGAGGGGGTCCTGGTTTCTCTTCCCAGTGTTTTGTACTGGAAGCGTTGTGCATGTTTCTGGAAGAGGATGTCATCAAGTGAGAAACCTGAACAGAAACTTGGTAGGAATAGCATGAACAAAGAAATCATGATCTGTTAACCCTGTTGTACCTTTGCTAGTGCCACATTGCTGCAGCTGCCAGGATCGTTTGATTTGGTTTTACAGGCTGCTTTTCTTTTTTTCCTAGCTTAAAGTAATGCTTACTTTCTTTTTAATAAGAGGGAGTTTGAGGGGGTTTTATTCTTCTCTAATGAGAAATTTATTTTAAATATCATAGGATGATGAGAAATGAGTAAAGCAACATGAGAAATGAGTAAAGCAACGTGAGAACTGAGTGTTACAACATGTATGTGGATAGCAGGGCAGCGTATTGTTACAGGGCTCTGCCACATACCATAAACCAGTAGCTGGCTGCAGCCTAAGGACAATGTTCTTCCTAAGGGAAATACTAAAAAAAAAAAAAAAAGTATTTTTTTAACGGATATGCATATTCATGTGCAAAGGTGAGAACTGCATTGTCAGCCTATGCTGAGCCGTTTCTGGTTCTAGTATCCTTTGGGCCCAGCTCTCATCTCGAACAGTAAATGGAGAGTCTGTGGAGTATCACCAGAGCAAACCTGGTGGTTAAGGCACTGCTGGCGTTACTCTGCCTGTTCTGTGTCCTGCACTGCTTCTCCTGCTTTCATTTTGTGCCTTTTACATGGCAGTGTCATGTAGTTTTATCCGCAGGGATACGGTTCTCTTCTATCATATTTATATGTATTTTTACATGATTGGTTCTTAGTGAATCCGCTCAAGTCTACTCTCAGGTAAACAAGGGTGTATGAAAGCTCCCTTTGCCTGGGCTGGCTGGGACAGCAGTTTTGTTGGTTACTTGTGCTCTGGTATAGTATGACTTCTGAATCTGTTTGTCCAGTCTTTGTATTTTATTTCTCTACTAAATTGTTTGAACAGGTGTTCTAAAGGCAAATTTTTACTGTACGATGATTTTGGATAAAGGGATAGCGTGTTAAATATTTTTGTCATATTGAAGCAATGCTCCCACCCACAGGTTTCACTCATTTTCTGAAGATATACAATGTTTGTATTTGAATGCTCTTTACAAGTCATGTTTACTTTCAGTTAGTTTTAATTAAATGCATCACCTTGGTTCCCAGCTTTAAAGGGCAGCTGAAAAATAATAACAATTATAATGTGCCTGCCTTTGCTTCCTAATGGTAATTATTCTTCTGAAAGTCTTTGTACTTTCCTATTTTTGTGACAGAAATTGGCTTGAAAGAGGCAACTGCACTTTCAGCTTAGGCTGCCAAGTACTATTACATGTTGTTTTTGTTTTTAATGTAAAAAAGCTTGTAAGCTTGTTTAGACCCTTGAGATGTTCTGTAAGGGGTCAGTGATGGCAAGAACACCAGTGGGCAGCAGCAGGGTGCAGCCTGGGACAGGACGGGTGCGCACCGGAGGAGCTGGCAGGTCTGCTTTAAGCTCATCCTGTGAAACCACAGCCTCGAAGTAGAGAAAATTTCTATCGTAAACAAGCAGTAGGAAAAGAGTAAAAATTACTAAAATTTGAAGAGAATTGTGTTAATTTGGTGTATTTGTAATTTGTTTTTTTTTTTTTTCCCCCCCCTGGTTTTAACTGCAACTTTCCCACAGCCACCACAGCAGGCTGGCTTTTAAGCCATTTTACTTTAACGTAAATTACTTAAGGCTAATTTTTGTGGAATTTTCTTGTGTCACCTGTTTTATTCATCAGTCCAATTGAAAGGAGCTGAGAAGAAAATTAGAAAAATTCAAATGGAAAATGATTTACTTTACGTTTTAACCAGAGGGAAAGATCTTCCTGTTTTGGTACAACACACTGTTTACTTTCACTGGCCAAAAAAAAGGGGAGAGTGAAATAAACTCTCTGTCGTGGAAAATGCCCATTTGGAGAGAGTGAGGGAGTTTTGTGGAGATGAAGTAGCTGTTGTCCAAGCTGCTGCAGGCTGAGCCTTCCAGAGGAGGTCATTAGCTGTCCTTCAGGCTCACCAGAATGGCCTGGTGACTTCTTCTTAGGATACTTGGAGTGCACGTTAGGACTCTGGTGTGGTTTAAATTCAGTAGTAGGGGAGTAAGAAAGATAGAGGTTTCTGTGCCAGAGCAGAAGTCTTCTAAATGAGTTTTTGCATACCTGGAGATATAGTGAACAATCTGCAACTATATAATTTTACTGCTTTTACTGTACTGGAGTAATTCCCAATGTGAATATTCTTATTTTAAAACAAAGAGTATAAACAGCGTTTTATATTAGTAGAACGATGTGTGTATAGTTGAATAAAGTATTTAAATGTATGGCTGTGTATAAATGTATATATATAATAATAATAGTAATATAAAGATATAGCTGTATAATCATAGAAGAAAAAACTTTCAACTGTGACGAAGCCTTGAATTTTTAAAACCCAGAGATCTTATTAGACTACTAACCTTGACAAAAAGGATCTTGTGCTTTTTTTTTTTTTCCTTGGGGAAACCATCCTGCCTTTAATGAGTTTTATAAACTGTCACTGATATTAGTGGGAAATCATGCATTTGATTTGTAATATTCTCAAGTTCCGTTTCACATAAGGTGTACGATATTTAGTGGGTGGGGGAAAGAGTTGGCATTAGTAGAATATGGACTCATTTGACATTTACAGAATAGTGGAGTTCATACATGGAGTAATTTTTCATTGAGAGAATACAGTTAGCTGTACCTAGCGTGAGTGGGCAGGCTGCTTCGGTCGATACTGATGTGATAGGGGATCATCATTTTGGTGGGTGTTGTAGCTGTGTCCGTTAATAACACTTCTTAAAAAAGCATCTGTAGCTCATGACAACCTGAGTTCCTTTCTCCTACTTATTCTTCTGAATAAATAAAAAAAAAACCAGTACTCCCTGAAACAATTAATCAAGTTACATTTCAACTCTAATCATGAAAACATGAGTACGTTGAATGAGCGTAGTTAAAATTTGAGCCTTACTTTTGGACACAGGGATTTTTGCTGGGGTCATGGCTCGCCGCCAGCCAGCTAACCTTTGTGTGATTTTAGTCTCCTTTCCCTCGCCGGTCCCCCAGTGGTGTAAGTGGCTGCTGAAACGCAGCAGCTTATAACCTGGTGCGTTAAGTAAAACCAACCTGTTTTCTGAAGCCAACAGCAGCAGCTCTTCGGCAGCTGCCCCGAAGCAGCTGAGCTCTCCCTGCAGCGGGGGGACAGCAGCTGTAGGTGAGAATCCTCACAGCTGTCCCCAAAGAAACAGTCTCCACTTGAGAAGAGGGCCGTTAACTGGTTGCATTTTCTGATTCTCCTGCAACAGAGCAATGAAAGATGAGTGGCAAAGACGCTAATTTTATGTATCATTAAGAAAACCTGTACTGGGGCACGTGCCTGTGTTGGTGAGTTTAAATAATGAAATATTTCCATTTATTTTAATGATTTTAAGTCACTAATTTTGGAAAATCTAAGCGTAAAATAAGTTCTGAACTTACATTTTACATAGAAAATAAGAATAAAAACTTTCTCATGAGGACACATTTATATTTAAAGCATTTTTTGATGCTTGAGTGGAGCATGCTGAAAGCAAAATGTTCATGCGGTGGTGATACGTGGCTCGGGGATTGCCATTTTTGTGATTAAATCTCAGATTTAGGCCTCTTGTGTTTATGCAGTGTAGTTATAATATGGTAAACTTGTAAAATTGATTAAATTTTTGACCTCTCTTTTTGTCCCTGCCCGTTCCCTGGGACTGATGGCTGTTTGCGTCCAAGGAAAGTGTTTCCTCTGCCTAGCACACATCTTGTTATTTTACTTTACAAATCCGGGTTTGGACAAATAAGCAAAAGGAAAGCCCTGTGAACAATGCGGATTAGAGATCTGTGTTAAATGACTATATTCAGCTTACTTGTGTTTCATGCAGGACTATTTCAGAAGCACTGAAGTGTTGGTGACAAATTTTGTACTGAATGTTGCACGGTAACTTTTTGAGTTTACATTTCTGGCATTGAGCTACCAGAGGTGGCCTGATTTCCAAGCCGTTTGCCTGGCATGGGTGTCTACGGAAGAAATTAGAAATGAAGAGCCAGCAGGTCTCCTTGCCAGAACAGCACCTGGCCAGTTTTGTTTGGAATTCCCTAAAATACCGTGGCATAACATAAGAAAAGAAATGTGCTTGGATATAGTAGAAATGAGTGAGGCAGGGAGATTTCTTTAAAACGTGCCTCTTTAACAGCAGGCTATAAAGTTACTTATTTGAAGGTAACAGTGAAGTTCAGAGGAGGGGCTGGTTCCTTGCCTTGCCCCAAACGGTGGGTACTAGCAGAGAGAGTGGAGTACGTGTGTTGGGCAGGAAGTCCCCTCAGTCTTGCATGGTAAAATCATGAACTTCTTAATTCATGCCAGCTTTTTCCAAGGCTCTAGAAAGGATTCCAGCGACTTGTGAATTTTGGTCCTTGAAGCAATGGCTTTTGGTTTGAATCGTACTTGGCAATGCAGTTGTAGTTTCATGGACTGTGTCATGATTGTTTCTGCTTGCAGAAGGCTCGATGCTGGCTTTTGGTCTTTCCTGTAATGCAGAGCAATGCAAAGGAGATAAGTGTGTCTCCATATATACCTGCACGTATTTCATAGAAGATTATTCAGAAGATACAAAGACCTTGTTGTCTGATGGGATTTGGAAATTCAGGTCTTGCCCATTTACTTCCAGTTTTGATGTGAGCCATTAAGATCACAATTTTTAGGTCTTATATTGCAGAGGCCAAGTTTTGTGATCATGTGTATGGTTGTTTTTAATTATGAGGAAGCTGTAGCCAAAACGTGCATTTAAGTCAAACCATAATTTAATGACTTTTATTTTGATGCCTTTTTCAAACAAAAGGACAGCACATGATAATCTCGTACCCAGTAACATGTACAGTAGCTGGTAACATACCTGGAGCAGGGCCAGGTGCTTAGAGCAGAAAACTGCAAGTCTGGGTTCCGAACAACAAACTTTGGGTATCTGGAGTCGCAGTCATTTTATTTATGTCCTGAAGAGTTGACCATAAAGCTTGGTCTTAACCCCGCTAAACCTGGAGATTTCTCCCAGCACATCAGCTGTATGTATGCTGCAGAATCTGCTGCATGAAGCTTGACTGAAGCAAAGTGCTGGTGGATGAGCACTGGCGTTGCACGCTGCTGCTGAAGCTTTCAGGGAGGATCGCGAGAGACCAAGTCAGCCCGTAATCCCTGGATACAGTTGTCCTCTTCATAACGCTGATGGATCAAGCCCATCTTATTTATTTTGTCGGTAGATCGGAATGTTGTCAACAAAGCTCACCTGTGTGCTCTCCACTGACAGGGAAATGCTTGCCCCCGTTTTTATACCCCCTGTTTCATAATGGGTGTATTTTCTACGTTTAAATCATTATGCTGAGGGAAGAGACAAATGAGGAAATCCCAACTCCCTCCCATTTTTATCAAAAGATTATTGAAATGATTGTGCTGTGCGGTGTCTTGCAAGACTTGTGTTTGTCACAGGTTGTGGATTTCACCTTCCCAGACCCTCTCTTCCATGCATGCTGCTTGACGTTAGGGCTACAGAGGTTCCACTGGGTGTCGACAAGGAAAAAACAGTGCTGGAGGCTTCCTCGCAGCAGAGTCCCCGCTTACTGTACCGGGCATTAACTTATATCCAGCACATTAGACTTAAAAGCACACAGCCATTAAGTGTAGCACTCCCTTCCCAGGAGGGCAGCAGATGGAGAGAGAATGGGGGAGGGAAGGAGGAAGGACTATGATGGAGAGACTTTATCTGATGTATTTGTAAGCCAGAAAACTTGCTATTTACCACGTTTACAATTCCTCTGGTATAAAGAATTGAGTGTAGTGACTGGGAGCATCAGGGTCAGCACATTACTCCTAAATGTTTAGCTATTGTATCAGTTTATGGGAAGGAAAGTTGCCAGTCGAGTATATCTTCCCTTGTGCTCCTTTTATATAGAGAGCACAAAGACAAAAGTCATTACTTTTTAATTACTCTAGGCTTCTTTGTTTCTTAAAGCGCATTTGCTTTTGGCCAGCAGTGAGCATTACCAAAGGGTCATTTTCTTTCCTGTGAATGGTGAAGTAGTAATTTTGGGGAAAATAATTGTGCAGAATTAAAATTTCATGTGGTCTGGCATATTTAATAAACAGGAGCCTTGTCCTGTACTTGTTAAATGCAGTGATTAGTGACACTCGTACTGCATCCAGTGGGACAGGACCAGTCACTTAGAGCTGCCAGATGAAGTGGCTCTCTCCATCGTAAGCTATGTTTCTTTCAGGGACTTCATTTCTCTGGTTGTTAACAGTGTACATGTAAGATTATGATAATTAGCAGATATTAAACAAGGGGGGAAATTTCATTTACATGGTTTATTTATTTTGTAAATTTTGGTCAGCCAGGCATTCGCTGTTCCTCTTGGTGGAAAGGAGTGGATAAAATTAAAACTAAATCAATACACAATTATATGTATAAAAAAATTACGTAAACCTCCAGTGTAATCTTTGAAATTACTTGAAAGTTTTTTAAATACATAGGTTTTATTTTATTATCTCTCTCTTTTCAGTTGTTTGATTTTCCATCATTTGTTTGTTAAACAGTGATGTTTGCAGCTTTGAAATGAAGAGGTGCTTAGGAGAACAACAGATTTTATTCTGCTGTTGTTATCATTCTATGCCTTGAAAGCTCCCACTTGGGCCACCCTCTTTGGGTTACTGAGGGAGCGTTAGGACTCCTTGCAACTTCTCAGATCTTTTGGAGGGTATTTTAATTGTTTGCGCAAAGTCCTTCAGACAGTTTTTCTGCTAGAAATATTGTCAGGCTGCACAGATTAAATACTGTAATACAAGTTTCAGACACCCTCCGAGAAGTAAAATTATGATGATAATCCTCTAGGGATGGTAATTTTTTTTTTTTTTTAATGCGCTGACCTTTGGTGGTGTTCTGCTTGGCTACCTCGCGTTGCTGCTTTGTGAGGCTGTTGCTGTGTTAATGGAAGGATCACACATGCTGTTCCTCTCAGAACCTGATACATCATCTTGGCAACAAAGTGAATACTTTAACTCTTGGAGTTTTCATCATTTGTTGTTAGCTATCTATTATCATGAATTCTGTGCCTTCAAGAAAACAGGTTGTTTTTAATATGTATGTAAAGAGTCTTAATTTTCTCTGAGCCAGAGGAGAAAGGAAATCCCTGGCATTTATTTCAAGGAATTTAAACGGTCTGTGTTTAGGGGGATTTTGTTTTGTTTTCAGGCTTGTTCATTTTAGATATCATTAATACAGAACATATTTTCCTGTAAAGAATCCTTGAATTCAGTGTGGATTGTCAAAAGGATTGTTAATTTAAGTTGAAAATTAAGTTTGGATGACCTGGCTTGCTTTTAATAGTCTGTTCATACCATCACTTAATACTGTGATATGCAAGAGTCGCTACTTTCAGCCAGTATTTCTGTTAAAAGGTTTTAGAGACATCATTCTGCTGGGTGAGAACGACCTTTTATGAATGATTTTAAGTGCAGAGTTAAAAGGTGTAAACTGAAACACAGAGTCGGGAAGTTAGTAGAGGGTTTTTTTATTAATTAGCTCAGATTAAATGGGGGTCTACAGAAGGTTTGGTGCAAGAAGTGGCAATTTTCTGGATATCTATTTATAAAGAGACAGTGCAATTTCTTCAGGGTCCAGACACTTGTCCAATAAAATGGAAGAGAAGTGTACTGGAGGTGACTAATACAGAGTAAATGGAAGATGAGAAGTTGATAAATGATCTCAAATACCCAGAAATAACCAGAGACAAGATGTTGGCCTGAAGTATAGTTCCTAGCACACCTTACACCTGCAGCTGTATTTCATTTGTTAGGATTTTACTGTCTGCATATGTTTGAAGGCAATCTTGCTCTAGCATGAAGCGTAGCAGTGATATATGGCACGTTATTGCTGCAGCAGTAGTATTGGAGTCTGTCTTTCAGGTTTGTGTGTGTTTTATTATTTTCCTAACAAAAGCTTTTTTAGATTTTTGAGCTTTGAGACTTATGCCTTGTAGTTGTTCACAAGGGAATCTGGCGATGCTGACCAAGAGGTTGTACGTTCACACACTGAGGCAGGGTCATTTGAACCTTTCAGTGCTGTGCCCAGAATGTAGTGGCTTTAAAGGCACACTTTTTTTTATTATTATTCTGTACAATTATTCTTCTGTTGGGCTTAGTGTGCTTGTGAGCAGTGTCAGACGGTGCACTGGGAACACATTCTCTTTCTCCACATATGCACACAGAGCTATTGTAGTTACTGTTAGAGCTGCCCTCATAAGTTCCCCACAAATGACTGTTGTCTCTTACCTGTAGGGACCTCGTGTGGAACCGGGAAGGTAGATGAGTCTCTGCCTCCATTCAAACTAGAGTTTCTTCAGAGAACACCAGTTGCTGTGGTGGTCTTTGTTATGTGAACGTCCTTACAGAAACTAAAGCAGCATCCTTCGTGGGTTTTTTTAAGGCACCAAACAGCTGTCAGGGGGTAGAATTTCTGTTTATTTAGGGTCAGATGAGACAATGAGCTCTAAATGAAAAATCGGGTGTCCTCCTATCTGTCCCCTGTGTCATCTAAACAATATACTGTGCATTCGTGGGGCATGAACAGTGCTGACAAGTATATTCAAAGAATTTATGGGTTTTTTTCTCTCTCTTTTGCAAGTAGAAAAAGGCGGAGAACTAGGAGTTTACAAGTTGATATACTGATGATGTGACACAGGTGTATTATGTTTCAGCCACATGGGAGCTGCCATCCCCAGCGTTCTGATTCTAGCACCCACCTGAAGGCTGCTAGTCCTGCAGAAAGAACAATGGAATGGAGCATGAAAAATTGCCTGAGCTGCCTCAATTTGCACTTCAGTGTATTACTCACAGTGAAAATCAGCTTTAGTCTATATGAATACTTTAAATTGAAACAGTGATAGTCAAGATCCATAGTATATGGGTGGCTATATATGAGAGAAGTGTCGAGGAGAGAGTAAAACTTACACTATCATTATTTAATTTGTTGCCCAGCATGGGTCAATACCCTGAAAGGGCTTTTAAAAACAGGTGGGTGTGGTATTGAAGCAGTGACTACACAGGGCGTAGCAAAAAATGTTTTCTATTTGTCTTACTGATGCTACTGCCTGTATTTGTGAAATAAAGTCTTCTGATCCATTACACAGCTACACTTCTGTTTCCTCTGAGGAGCTTTGGACACGTCTTCCACAATGCGTGATACAGCTGCCAGTGACCTGGCAGCTTAATCAAGTCAGGAGTTAACCATACAAAGAAAAAAGGAAACGTATTCATTAGCCCCCATGTATCTTTTGGTAATTAGTAAAGGTGGTAGGGGTAATTACAAAAAAGACTCAAAGGTAAATGGAGACTTTTTAGTAGATGTTTCCCCCACTGTCAGAATCTGACTTTGCGATGGTATGGGGGGACATGAGTCCACATATGCAATTTAAATAGGTCTGGATTCTGCATTATAAATATGCACCGGATGCAGGGGAGAAAACCAGCACATTCTCTCAGGATGCTGCTGGGGCCAAGCAGAATCTCATTAGGGACAACTTCAAAGATCAGTTCCTCATGTCCATAAAAACAAGTGTAAATTATCTTCTGTGAGCCTGCTGTTAGCAGTTGCACTGTTACATTATGCATGATTCTAGACTGCACATAGTATGAACAAGCTGCACTATGTTTCATTAGTGTTTCATTTTTATGCTAAACCTGGCAACTTTGCTATTTATTGGTGTTGTTTTGGCGATTATACCGTTGGGCTTAAAATTTCCTGTTAGATTAGCTGTTAGTAGTGACACAGTGTCTGAAAAGGACTTTTAAGGTTCTACAGTGCTTGTGTTTTTGCAGGAAAATAGCATATAGAAAACTCCCTGTGTTGACAGCTTTAGTTGCTTTCCCATTCTTCTGCTCCTGCACTTAGTAAAAAGGTGGCAGCTCTGACTCTTTGGAGTGAATCTTGAAGGAGCTTTCTGTGATGCTGCTCTGCAGCACTTGACCTAAATGTTTATGAGAATAATAAGAGGGTAGAACCTCAATAACTTGTGCTTTCACTGCGCTGCATACGCCATCATATACCTTTGAAAGGCCAGTTTGTAATTATTACTGGGGAAATGTTTTGAAACAGTGAAGGGCAACCTCTGTGCATGGAAGTTTTCTAACAAGTTTCAGTGGGATCAAGATTTTTGAGTTTAAGTCTTCATTATTCATGCAGAAATAGTAAGATGCTCTGGAATATTTTCCTAAATTGAGCTGTATCACTAAAAATGGCAAAATATCTTGATTTTTTTCTTTTTTTCTTGTGGTATTTCTCCCCTTTTTGTATGGCCTAATCACTGATGAAGCCATGCTAGGAAAGCATTCAGTTGCACACCTAGTCAAGATTCACTTTCTGATGTGATGTCAAAACTCCCCAAAGGGTCAGCAACCTCATTTACACTGTGGTTTCACAAAGATCTGCAACCTGGGGCAGCTTTAAGCTGCTGAAACTCTTAACATCCCTTGTAACATCCACTGTTGTTTGGGAGCCCATTCAAGCCACTGGTTTCTAAATTTTTAATGACAATGAGCGTGTGAAGCCATGGTTTTATGAGAGCTTTTTTGCCCCATTTTTTTAGGGGAGTTGGGGGGGGTGGTTGGTACTGCCAACGTGGAATAGTCCTCACTTCTTTGCCCTGATGTTCTGTGTTGTAGGTAGAACATAATTGGGAGTTCAGAATAGTCCCCTGGAGTGAGAGGGAGAGAAACCCTGTGTAGCCCAGTTCAGTTCTCCATCCATCCCTTAGACAGTCGTACTGGCACAACAGGGAGACTGCTGAAGCAGGAACCAGCCGCAGCGAGATGGGACTGGGAGCTGGCACTGCTGCTGAAAGAGGCGAGGTTACCCAGCTGTATTCCCGCACTGATTAGTGGTGTTTAACGTGTGCCTGACTTTGCAGTTTGTTTGCAGAAGTACTTCATGAGACAGCTATGAAATGTGTTCACATTTTGCATGTGTTTTATGTGTCGTGTGGTGTTGGATGGTTTAGAGTTCACTGTGTGGGTGAATTGCAAAGCTAGAATGAGCCCACATGAGACTTTAGTGTAATTTCCAAACAAGATGTAAAGAATTTCCCACCAATGTTTGAACTACAGGCATAATCTGAGGTAATTTCTACATCCTGAAGGACCTGAGAGCATCAGTGGAGATCAGTGGGAACTTTACTTTCTGCAGGGCCAGAGTAGTTCTTCAACATGTGGAGAGTGCTGAGCTGCCAGCTGTCCTGATGTGTTGCCACAAGGAATGAGATTGTGAGGCAGTGAACGGGGCAAGGGTTCGGGAGAAGGAACCCCTGTTTGAACTGTAGGAGAGCACCTCTGGACCTTCCCTGGTACTGAGGCCTCTGGACAGCTGTGGGCAGTCGGCATGGTCCCACTTAAGACTGTGCTGGGATGAATGAAGAACAGGCTTTGTCACATGGAGCCTCGGACAGGATGTTCTTCTCTGCTTGAAAACCCTTAATCTGCATTTAGAGCTCCTACCCCTGGCTCCCCTGGAAGAAAGGGCAGTTAGTCTGAACAGAGGCCATAGCTATTTCAGTGAAGTTCACTAGTATAGTTCTAATGTTAATCATGTTAACAGATCCACCTAATGAGGACAGAGATTGTACTCGTAAAAAAGCTTATACTCTTTGACAGAAAGCAGCCAGATAGAGAAAAACTATGGAAGCAAAAGTCTTGCTCCTTCCTTGGTTTAGGTTTTTTGTTTTATTTCATATAACAGATCTTTTACTGTTGCAAAAACATTGCAAAAATAAGTTTCTCTAACTGACATAACTTTCTAGTGCAGAGCTGTCTGAATTTTAATGAAATTAAAAAATGTTATTTACTCTAGAAAGCTGCCAGCCGCTTCAGCTGCCTTTTAAAATCTAATGAGTGGAAAAAAACCCTGAATTTTTTTTTTTTTTATGCTTACCAGGTGTAACAATGCAGAATTTGAATGAGGGTTTTTTTTTTCTGTGATTTTAAGGAATCAACCCACATGATGTGTGTTTGTTTCTCCATGTGTGTATGTATGTACATATACATACAGTTGGTGTTTACCTGTTGCCTGAAGAGAATGTTTACATGCAGTAATAGCTTTGCCATCCTCTGGAAGCTTGCTTCCTTTTGACGTTCTCTTCACTCTGATTTTTAAAGCCCGTAAAACCCCAACATAGTTTGTTATGTTGCTGAGGAGTGATCATTTTCATTAGAAGTTCAAGGCTGCGCTGGGAGGAAGTTTTCATTTAACATCATTGTTTAGGTCTGGCTCTTTGTCTGACCATGGCAGACAGTGTTTGAAATGGCGATAAGATAAGAAGTGGCAGCGATAGCCATGCTGCAGGGTTACTGGAAGGGCATGGAACAGCATCTGGGCATTGGACTTGGAGGTCTGACTCTTGGTTGTAATGGGTGATTGAAGTGTTCTTCTCATAGAGCTGGCAGTTAATGTGGCATTCATGTCAGCGTGTCCCTCAGGAAAAAGTGAAGTGGTTGTAGGAAGACTAAAAAGAAAAAAGCAAAATCTGTAAAACTGAGCAGAGCATAACTCTTGCTTTTCAGATACAGCCTGGTTACTTGCTGCTTTTGAAGTTCAAATAAACCATACCAAATAGACCATATAAGGGTACAGTTTTGTTCAAGGAAGATGTAAAGAAATGCAGTAACAAAAAAGCCTGAATGGTTAGGACTGAGATGCTAGGAAAGAAAGGTGTAAAGAAGGTTGTGAAATACAGCCCCTTAGCACAATAAAGAATCTCCAGTCAGGAGTCTTGTTATCTCAGTATATTCAAGGTAATTGCTTTTCTTTTTTTCTTTCTCCATTCATTTTGTTTGTTTGCTTTTAATTTGCCTGTTTAGGAAGTCTGTTTCACGTCCAAGCCTAATACTGTCTCTAACAAAAGGAGTCATCTAGAAGTCAAACGTAAGATGCAAGATCAAACTATTCCTGGAAACAGAGAAGACTCTTGTTAGCCCAAGGAGGTTCTGATTTTTATCTTAATAGGAAGGAAAAAACCAAACATTTACCATTTAGGAAAACTGCGACGTTGATCCAATATATAACTTCTGCTGAAAGGAGCAGCTCATGGCCTTCATTCCTGCTGTGCCCCAGGGCTCCCGTTGCTTCACTTTCACCTGTACTCACCTGCCCGTCTGGTGAGCTGTCAGCTTGTGGACATTCCAGGGCTAGTCCAAATTAGTAGTCATGCTATGAGAAGTGGCAAGGTGGTTGCAGGAGAATGGCTAGATCCAGGTCTAGGTCTGCATGATTGTCCCGTGAATACTCCCTTCTAGCCTGAAGCCTTGACTTGTAGTACTGGCTTAAGACTGTTGTTCATGCAGCTGCACCGATGGGATCGGGAAGAGGTGTGACTGAACACGTCCCTGGAGACAGGAGTGGTTGGGAGGATGTGACCAGCCACCTGTCTTTAAGCTCCCAGTGTAGGTTTAGTGGGAGAGGAGGAAATCAGCGCTTTCCTGACAAGTAGTCCTGAAATGGTTCATGACTCACCTTTTTACGCTGACTTTTAGGGGGAGCCAAGTCTGTGCTTGTTTATTTTACACTCTTAGTCTGCTAATAATGGCCTTTACCAGATCTGTGAACAGGATGCATGCTAAAGGCAGTTGTCTTCATAGGCTTCCTCATACAAGTTGTTGTCTCCCATGAGTCAGAGCTTGGCAGGACACTCATGAAAGAGAATCACAGGCTGGGAACCATCAGGGAAAATCCAGGACCCAACAGGTCTTCATGGTTAATACTTTCCTCTGTTTTGCTTAGCGGTGTGAAAAATCACAGCATAGTTTATGCAGTCAAGAGCACTTCCCTGCACTTAGTTCAAAACAGAAAAGTGACTGTACATTGTATTATCCTCAGTGTGCAGCTCTGACATGTTGTTAAACTGGTGGCAGGCCATACTTAATGTCCCAGGGCTGAATTCCCTTTGTACCATACTGCAGTTGTCCCTCCACATATAAGCATGTTCCCATCACGCTTGGACTGGAATTGCATTTTTGCCGTCAGGCTGGGAACTGAAAAGTTGAGTGGCACATGCCACGAATCGGAGACCTTGTTAAATTCCTGTGAGGTTAGATTCCCTTCGGATAGTTGGCTTGTCTGTGTCGAGTGCAGCTAGGCATGGCCCTGCTTACTGAGAGAGGTCTTGGGGCTGATGGTACGTACACCTGGCAGGTCACCTCACACTGAGAAATAGTTCAGTGGCAAGTCTGTAGTTCAGGCTGTTTTCCCTGGGCATGGTTATTTAGTAAAGGTCAAGGGCAGAGCGACTTGCTGGATCATGTTTGGTGTGTGTGTGCACAGAGAGAAAGGGGCTTATAAGGAAGGGTATCGTGACACGGTGAATGTCATTGATCTATATGGAAGTGACTGACAGCCACTTTAGCTGTTTTACAAAAAATAGCACCTGTGCTTGTTAAGCTGAGCTGTATTTGCTGCTGTCTTGGTGACACTGTAAAGGGTACACAGGTACCAAATCATAGTCATGGTAAGGTACTGCTTTGGTGAGAAATGGTCTTCGGGGAGGTTGTGATGTTTCAGACAAGAAAATGTCATTTGTGTGGGCGAGATGAGCATAGCTCTTTGGAACTGCATGATATTCTCTTCATCAGTTAAAGATGATCATTATTAAAAAAAAAAAATCTAATGTGTTACTTGACAAGGAGAGAAATAGATGTGATCCTGGTTCCTATAGGTAGTACCAAAGGAAAAAGACAAGTGTTAGAGATGGTTTCTTATGCAGAAGTGCTTCTGGAAAGCCTGAGCGTGTTACCTTTTGATTTCTACAGCAGCCTGCAGACAAAGCCATTTTTGAGGAAAAGTTTAGGGTGGTCGATTTTCCAGAAGGCAGGTTGACTAGAGCCTCCTTAGCAAGAGGTGATTTGGCCTTTAGGGCTATAGTTAGTCTCAAGCCTTCACAGTCTGCAGAAGATGAAGCAGCTCAAGATTTTATAGGCCAAAGTAAACCAGCAGAATAGAACTAGATGGACTAATCAGTTGCAGAAGGGATTTCTGGAACAGACTGAAGTGTCTTGCCAGTTTTGCCCTTAAGGGCAGCATTTGTTATGAAACAGTCTGTGAGTCTGTTCTTGATTGCCAAAAACTTTGGAGGGAGAGAGGAGGAGAAAGGTTGCAGGAAATTAGTCACTTCAGTCATAGAACTAAGAACCTTAACTGCTAATTTTGTTTAATATAGATGACTGTGAAAGCACTGATGTGAACAAAATAGTTTCTCTTAGCTCACATTCCTGTACTGCTCTGGTGACTGTGAACTTTGACTTTAGTGACTCCAGTGAGCACGAGCACAGGAACTTTGTGGAGTCCAACTGGAAATTTCAGTGCCAACGCCAGAATGCAGAAGTGTAAAAAAACCTGAAAACCAAATGGATCCAGATGCAAAGGAAGAAATGGTTAACACAGCTGTTCCCAGGTTTTAACAGTTGTGGGTTGGGTTTTTTTTTGCCTCCTTGAGCAACTTACTGAATTAGCCTGTTTCCTTACTCAGAAAATACCCTCGTAGTTGTAAGCCTGCTGAAGGTGCTGGGAAGTTTTAGTTAATGTCTTTTGCAGAATCTTTTGCGGAATGTTTGGTAATGATTTGTTGCTGAAAATGCATAGAAGCTTTTTTTTTAAATTTGCAATTCACCATGGCCTTGCAGAGCTGTTAGGGAATTCTGTTGTAGTCTGTCCCTGGAAGGTATGTTTTCCTGCTCCATAATGACAGGAAAAAGAACTGGCATTTCATCTGCACGCTGAGAAAAATTACTATGGATGGGTAGGTGGGAGCAGTTTTACATGTATTAGTCAAAATGAAATTGGTTTTGATGGTTTAAAAACAACCTATCCAAATTAGCATAGCTGATAATGAGTGCACCCTTATATTCCATATATTTATGTATTTTTGTTTTGCCAGTTTTATTGGGAATTTCCAAGTAGCTGAAGCTTTCCTTAAGTTTTTGTTATCAGAATGCATATTTAAAATATGTAAGTTTTCTTTTCCTTATAAGTACCAAGAGGAATAGGAAGATGAAAACCAAGACGAAGTGTGTATCCATACAGGGAAACCGATTCAAGATAGTTCCTACAGAAAAGGCTGTTCTGCAGCTGATACTCGGAAACTGGTGTGGACACTCATATTCTCTAGGAAAAGTGCTTAAGGTAAATCAGAAAACAGGACTGTGCCTAATAATAGACTCCCTGGGGAGTCATATAGGAAAAGCTATGGTACTTTTAATTGACACAGCGTGTCTTACTTCAGAGTAACCTCCTCATATTCTCTAACTTCAAGAAAGCAGAAGATAAAAACAATGCAAAAGTTTCTTTTGCATTAAAAAAGGTGTGGGGTTGTTGGGTTGGGTGGTGGTTTTTTGTTGTAAATTTTGGGGGGTTTTTTGTTTGTTTGGTTTTTACTCATGGTTTGAGGAATCTGAGTATGATTCCTTTTTGTTTAGCTTATTATTGCAAAGTTAGCTGGGATTAATCTCTTTGTATGGGACCTTATGTACTCCTGGCTATGCAAGCTTAAATGTTGCCTTACTCAGTTTATGAGCAGCACCCACCACAACAGGATGAATTTCACCCACTTTGGTTATTCCCATCTAAATGTGAAATGGTGGTTTCTGTTTGTTCTGCTGCAGATAGGATGTTTCAGAATTTTTACATGTCTAATGCATTGATTGAAGTAATGAAATTCCCTCTTTTGTTTTGAAGTGTAATCAGTGAGATTCCATTTGCATCGCTTGTAACTGAATCACGTAAGTGAAATTACATTGCCTGCATTTCATTTTGTATCATAAAATGTTATGTGGTGCAGCTTGTTTTTCCCTCCTTCCTGGAGCTTTTCATGGTGTTACTCTTTCTCTTAATTTCAAAGCTCTGAATTATTTGCTTTTTTTGTTTGGACATAGAAATTACTTTCTGCAGTGCATTTCTACATCTCTTTGAACCAGAATTTTGATGGTACGCAATATATGGAATTGGAAAGCAGCTAATTTTCAAAGCTTTCAAGGTCTTGTGTTCTGTTGCATATTAAGTGATTACTAAGTAGGTTTGTACAATTAGCAGCAACCTCTGGGTCATATGTGATAATACTTTACCACTATTCACATATAGAAACTTCATATTGAGGAGTTTCAGCTAATTTGGCTTTAGAATTGACTTACAGGTAGTATTGAAATCAAACTCATTCTGTTGTTCTTCCCTCTTTTCCCTTGCCTTTGTTACTGGCATAGAAGTGAACGTAAATGCAATTTTAAATTGAATTTTCTAAAAGTATCCCTGACGTAGATTTATATCTTGACTACAATTCATTTTTTAATTTATTTGATTTTTGGGGATACATCTTTGGAAATAAGTGGTTCAATACAGTAAGGATAATTGCTAACTGCAGAAGTCAGTAACAATTCTGATAAATATCAATGTCCCAGATACTCCCACTGAGGACTTCTAAGTCACTAATTTTTGTGATGGAAGTATAAGCAAACCAAAAATGTTCTTAGATAACCTGTAACGCTGTGGTTGCCCACAAACCCTCTGCCTATTAAGTATGTTATTGATGAAACATCCTGATTGTATATGTAGCAGTGCTTCTTGTAGTATTGTCTAAACATGAAGTGTGTCAAATAAATGCCATAGACAAATTATAGTCATGGTGCAACAACAATATTCAGTGCTGGTTTTATCCGTAAGAGTTTGTTTTCTGTGAGAAGGCATTGGTGCTGAGTTCAGCCTCTATCATCTAAGTGCTCGTTGCTTAGGGGGAAGTGTATGAGAACACCAAATAATGAACGACAGGGGAAAAAGAAGCTAAAGGGGGTAAAAAAGTAAGTCAGAATGAATCGTGCATTTCTAGGGAGTATCTCCAGCTGAAGTTACACTCGTGCAGTGGTTTGCTAGTGCAGACATGAAATTTTATTTCTCCCCCATTATCATTTTAGCTACCAAGACTTTTCTTCCTCAAACTAGTGTTTGTATCTTGAAATATTGTGGAATGTATACTATTTGACCTGTGGTTTCCTTGTGCTAAGTTGTTTAATGCTGGAGAGAAGGAAAAGAGGGTGAAAGCTATCTGGTATAATCTTTTTAGCAGGGAATGTATTTGGCACAATCATACACAAACAAAAGAACCTGCTTTCAGTATCTGTGGTACAACGTGCTACAGCCCACTCCAGTCCAGCCACCAAGGAATTGCAGCATTTTGTTGATTGAATCCAGATCTGTCTGCGACTGAGTTTCATGTTAGACGTGTATGTCAGGGGGATGATGTTAGCGGTAATGAAGACAATTGCACTAAAAAGATAAAGGACAGAAAGATAAAAGTGCAAAGTTCTCTCCAGTAGGATTTGATGCCCCAAATTGTCTTTTATGTTTCTGTGTCTCCAGCAAATTTACTTGAAGGGTTGAGAGCGTATCTAGGAGGACAACTTAGTTCTGGTATTTTTTGCTTGCCTACTTCAAAGAAAATTATATGAAGTAAATTTGTATTTTTCTGTAGATACTGAGACTGATTTAGATCTCTCACCAGTCTAAGTCTAGAATTTAAGTTGAGCTTAAGGTGGCTGGTTTCCAAATTTGTGGCAATGGAATTGGTAGGAGTATAGAAATACTAGGCCAGCTGCACGACTGTGTCACGTGAAAGGGAACATAATGTCGGTCAGCCATTTAATGTAATGGTGAGCTTCCTGGTAACCTGGGTGCTGAGTAGCAACCTGCCTTTTGGTGTTGGTAGAAGTTAGTTAATAATCTCGTCTCTCTATTCCTATTAAAAACAAGGACTTAACTTTAGAAGGAGAGCTAAATTGCTGTCAATTTATTATCTTCCCTGCAGAAGGCTTCTTAAACCTTAAGAGGAGCTAGAGGCTGAAACCTTTGACAAGGGCCGAAATAACTCATATACATGAGACTGAGTGGCAAAAAGCCTTTTAAGACATCATGGCTATTATTAAGAGGTTTATTTAGTAGGAAAATAGTGTTGGATGCCAAAATTTCTATGGGAGGCATTTTATTAGTAATACCTTCAAAAAGTTTGTTAAAGCTTAGTTACAGGAGAGAATATTCATGCTAACTGAGATTTTGTTCGGATCTGCAAACTGATTTTGTAGAGAGCACACTGTGTCTTCCTGTTTGCTTCCTTAAAATAGTATCTCGTACTGCATGAATTCTAGGAAATTTCTTTTTATTTTGAGTTACATGTTCTGCTCTTTTTGTTCATTGCTCTCCTACTAACATCAGTGACAAGTTCAGAGGGATGTTGATGGGACTTTAGGCCTATAGTAACGGGAACTGTTTGCATTTGTCTACCATGAATTGTCCTTTCTTTGAACAGCTGCTTTGGGCTCGGTTCCATCATCCCTGTGGAAGTCAAATCATAAGGCAGAGCACTCTCTTTAGGGGAGGACTAAGGCTTTGCTTGCATGGAAGTTGAAATGCATCTCATCCCTGGAGCGGGTGGTAGCTTCAGGTCAGAAAGTAAAAGGACTGAGAAGGCTAACAGCAGAGTTTCTTACTTGCACTGTATACTTAATCTGTGGATTAAAGAACACCACTTGTATTTCCTGAGCTGAAAGTCAGTGAAATTTCAAGTAGTTCCTATACTTTAGACCAAATATATATTAGGGGAAAAAAATCAGAACCAACCTCAAGTGATTTTCTGCAGACACTCTAGACTTAATCCTGTGGGTGTCTAAACTCACTGAGTACTTGTTTCTGAAACATGAAGGTAGATTTTAGATTTGAGAGCAGATTCTAAAAGATTATTTTTTCTCCTCAAAATTTGGTGCTCCTTCAAGTCTAGTTGTCTTATTATATGAGTTATTGTCTACTTGCTGAATTTATAATCTCCAAGAAAAAGCATTGAGTTATGCTTATGGATTCTGTACATTTTGGGACATTTCAGATTTCATTCTTAATACAAACGGACATAAAAAATTGAGTATATGCTGCAATAGATGCTTATACAATCTTTTTTTGACAGAACCTTGTGGTTATAAGTAATCTCATTAATTTTCTACAGCTGTCCCTCTGAACAAAAATTGTCCTGATTTCTGGGAAAGATGGCATTTTTGACGTGTCAAGTTAGAGTGAAACCAATTTAATCTCTCCTGGAGATCTGCTTCTGTTTGTTTTGGGGTGGATTTATTTGCATTATAATTTGAAAAACTGTTTTCGTGTTGAAGGAGGGGCTAAGGCCTTCTCTGTGGTTTCCACCCTAGAAAGAAGTTTCTCCCATTCTGTGACTCGTGCAACTGAAACAATTGGAGGTGTACCACACATCAATTTAGCCTCATTCTCACCAAATATAAAAATGTGTATTTTTAAAATCTCATCCTTAAAGTTGAATCAAAATTCACTTCTCTTTGGGGTTTGGGATGCCAAGTTTATACTTTCTGAATATATTTAATGAGTTGGCATTCGTAGACCTTATAGTAGGGAAATAAAAATCTGCTTTTGGCATAGAGAACTTATTGAAGTACCTTCCTAGTAGGTGCAGTTTTATCAGTGAACGGATTATTTGAGGGTGGGGGGAAGGCATAATTTATAGCAGTCTTCCAACAACAATGAAAGAATGTGGGAAAAGTGCTTCTTAAAGACTTAATTGAAACCATACCAGCATAAAAATGTCAGTTTACTGTTTTATGTAAAGGAAACTTCGGCCTAGGCCTTAGAGTGTTGCTGATACTGGTGTGGATACCATTTTCAGTTCTGTTTTGCTTCTCTGACCTTTGGAAAGCCACTTACACCCAAACTTTAGAAGGTATTTCATTGATTAAAAAGAAATTTCGTCTGCAAAGGGATGATTAATAGGATTTTCAAAAGTGCTCAAGCAATTCAGTTTCTCAATTCCCATTAATATCAAAGGAGGTTATATACCTCAGGAAAAAGACCAGCTGACTGTTTGCCCCCAAAGAACACCATAGAAATCTGGATTTTAGCTCGTTCTGGTTTTATTACTGACCAGAATCTAGGCTTAACAGAGTTTGGATTCTTAAATTAGTTGAGCTTTATATCGGACTGAGAAGATGTATTATTATAAATTCCTGACAAAGGAGGGTTTTCTTAAATTTGCCCAGATGATGACAGTGGATAATATAGGTATTTTCTGTTTAATCTCATAAATCTCACTGGAAGTAAAACAGCTCCAAAACCTGTAATAAAAAGATCCATCATTTCCCTGCAGCTATAATTGTTGGAAACGTTAGCAGTAAGTTGCTGAGTGGTTCATTGAATCCTCCTGTGCGTTTGTAAATGTAATTTTTTTTTCCCTCACATTGCACTGAGACAGAATTAATGCCATTTCTGAAATAAATATCAGACCTCTCTTTTACAGTTTCCAGAACTCTCTCTAAGGTTTTGAGGAGTGACACATGTACATGGAGGTTTCCAGAAGAGGTGTAGCTTTCTAGATAATTTGGAGTAGTCTGTATTTAGATACATGGGCTTATACAAACAAGATCTACCAGTGAGTGTGTTGAAAGGTATTTGCATCCCTTTCTTTTTAGCCAGGGAAGAAACCAGATGTTTCTTGGTGTTTGACCATACTGGAAGATGAAGTCAAGTTAACAAAAGCACTAATACGTATGATTTAAACAATTAATATGCTGATAGCAGCCAACTAAAACAATGCTTATTTTGGCATTCATTGTGTCTATTGAGAGGAAATGAGTATTTGGCTTTATGTCATTCAGCATGTGTTGTATCACAAAATCAGCTCTGTGGATGTGTATATTTTTCTGGCTGGAGATGTCTGGATATCTGTATGATGTGCTGAGTTTATGCAGTAGGAATTTGCAGACTGTCCACCTATGATGGGCGTGTACAGTGGGATCAGATAACCTGCCTGTTCCCTTCCTCAAAGTTTTTGTGGTTTCCCTTTTAAAATCAGATCAGTTATAAATACTGAGAAGTGAATCTGTTTGCCACACCATTTTATAAAATAGTCACTACAGCTTCAAAAATATTTGTAAAAGGCTTGTTTTGTTTGGAATTTTTAAATTCAAGTTAAAAAATGATAATAATTCTTGACTGACTAGAGTGGATTTTCAGGACCACAGATCTTTACTCAGAAGTGTTAGCACAGTGAGTCTGGAGGTGCATCTCCTGTGTGACAGCCAGGAGTGAGAGATGTGTGCTGAGCATTCACGTTCCCTGCATTAGCCCTTGGGGGGCCACCAATGAGCTCTCAAATGGGACATGTATGTGGAAAGGATCTCCTGGAAGGATAGGTGGTGATGCTGAGGTGGCCATGTGGAGGTTGCGGACTTGCAGTCATTTTCTTATCATTTTCCATACCTTTTGCCTCTCCTCCCTGATGGCAGAGGTTAGCATGAAGCAACCATTGCCATCTCTGTGGTGTGCTGTTACAGGAGCCTTTGTCCTGCTGGGTTTCTTTCAAGTCCCACCACCCTACCTGGCTTTTTCTCCTATTTGTTGACTGAGGAAAGCCCTGGTAACCTGTCGTGTTTGGCTTTACTCGTGGCTACTAGGATTTGTTAAGCAAGAAAATCACAATGGTTATTGTCAGCTGGATGTGGTATTCTCCTTCACCTCCTCCCATTTTTCCAGGCACACACCTTTTTTTTCCCCTTTTAATTGGGATCTACAATTGTGCTTGAGAAACCAGCTTCTACCCTGGCGATCGTGGTGAGATGGCTCAAGGAGATAAAGTTAACAGGGCCTGTTGGACTCAATGAGCTGAGCCAGTTCAGGGAGCAAAGCCCACTGGACAGGGCAGCTGGGGAGGCACAGCCACGTGTGCTGGGGCTGCGTTGATCCGAACGTGGGTGGCTGAGCCTGCGGTGAAGGAGAGCGAGCGCTGGATAAAACCCCTAGGGTCTGCTGAGTCCTTGGAAAAGAGCCAAGGTCTCAGTCACCATCCCAACAGTCTTATGGGCCTCCCTTAGTGTAAGTTGCCTTTTTCTGGATTTTTGTCATCCAAGAGGCTTGGTCTTGATTGTGCAGTGTTGGCTCTGGGGTGTGCCCAGCGATGGCCCGTTCGCTGGTGTTTCATCGTGGTGTGTGAGGGAATGTGCTTGCTCTGCCTGGCCAGCCGTGGGACAGCATGTGTGGGAAGACTGTCCCCACGTGCCGTCACAGGCGTGGCTCTGGCTGCTAGCATCCTGCAGCTGGGGCACACGGGGCAGTTGAAATGTTGGGTGTTGAGATGGACGCTATCACGGTGATAATTATAAGAAGTAAGAGTCCTTCAGTAGAGGAAAAAAGAAATGCCTGGATCTTCCAAGATGCCTTACAAGTTTGGGGAACTGCATCCAGAGCACTGTGGGAGATGCAGCCGCAGAGCACAGGCACAGAAAGCTTGTTCCCTGGCAGCTTCGGGAGAGTGAGGCCGCTCAGAAGGTTTTGAGTTAGTTCTAAAGATGAACAGGGACACTGTGCTGCTCCACACGTGATGCTGGAGTTCCGGTTTTTAATTTGACAGTATAAGAAGTCTTTAGTAATGTGTCCATGTTCATATTAGCTTGATCAGCTAAACTAAATGACAGGTAAATGTGTAGACATGCTTACAGCTTGATTTTGATGTAGTTCTTCTGGTCTGTGGCATTAAAAACTGGTTCTGAAATTATGAGGTTGGTCTAGTTGTCCTGAGATTTATTTTTTTAAATGGGACCAATGGCACATCTTTTATTTTCATTCTTGAGTGTCTGTCTGCAGGGCATACAGAGGCGTTTCATGCATTTTGCCTCAACCGAGAGACTTATTGATAAATTCTGACAAAAATAATTAAGCCAGAGGTCTCACATGATCATCTAATTCCAGAACCTGGGACTGACTGTAAGAGAATAGCAAATATCACACTACATCAAAGCTGTGAGATTTGGCTACAGTAACAAATACTTCAAGTACTGTAGCAAGGAATTTTCACAGAAATTCCCATTCTTCCTTTCTCCTGAGCATCCCATGCCAGAGGAAGCATTTGTAGAGGCAGAGGTATGAATTCAAATAAAGAAAAAACAAAGATGTAGAAAATATATTGCTTTAGTTTTCCATTTTCAACAAAATGATCTACTCTTGCCTTAACTGAGAAAGGGGAACTTGGAAACAAGCTCTTTAAAGTGTTTTTGCAGAAAATGTTTGTATTTTAATCCTAAAATAAATATACCAAGCTGACTGATGCCCTGAAAACCTATTTGGTTTACAAATTTTGAGAATAGGAGTAGCAGGAAGAGTATGAAGATTCTGTAAGAGGAAGCTAAACTGTAAATAAATAAAACTGACTATTCATAGCAAGTATGAGTAGGTGGTTTTTTAAAAGCTAGTAATATCGATATGTTTTTAATATAGAATAGTTGCTAGATAGTATATCTCCAAATGAATCCCAAAACAGTAGAGTAAGTGCAACAACACACACAGATTGTATGCAGTACACAAACTTGATGTCTGTGCTTACATGGATCTATAATGAATATTAATGTATGTGTCATCAAAAAGAAACCGACAAATTCAGTCACAGATATATAACCCCATGGCGAAATTAAGGGATAAAAAGAGCATACAGTGTGACACAGTCTGGGAGGACGTGGGCCCCTCTGTGATGGGACTGTTCATACATCTGGTGAGCCTGGGAAAGATTAAAATTATGTGGTCTTCTCCGCTGACTGCTGACTTGTTCACCTGTAACAGAGCCGACAGAACTAGCTTAAAAAGTAGTGTACTGCAAGTGGTAATAGTGCTGGATTGAGTTGTAGGGTTTGGGGCAGGGGAGGGATTTTCAGCATCTGTAAATATTTTGTCCAGCATAGGTGCTGCATTCATCTGAGTGATTTATTCAATGTTAGGAACTGGAAATTATTCCTGGCTTAACGTGCAAGATTTTTATTCCATCTTCATGGACGAATTAGTTTCTTGGGAATTGCTCTGTACGAGGGGATTTGGGGTCTGCATATTTCAAAACCCAAGAGAGCAGGGAGGTGGAAAGCCTGTGGGTTCAGCTCTCTGAGCACAGGCATTCCTGGGGACTGGCCAGCCCGGCCAGAGCCCTGTATTTTCAACATTTGAACTCTCCCATGCAGAATTATCCTTTACAATCAAAACTTTGATTTCTTTCAGAAAAATGGTGCTTGTGTCTTTTCTAAATGTTCTTTGAAAGCAGAGATCCGGTGTCATTCTGCCTGCAGCTTTGGAGGCTCTTGGAGGTCTGCACTGCCCTTTCTGTCTCAGAGGTACTTTCTAACACTGCTGATTTATAAGACATCAAAGCTCGGGCTGAAATACATAGCTAATGTGTCTGTGCCATAGTGAGACTTCCTAAATCACATCCTTTGCCTCCATGCATGTGAAAGGCCCCGTGTTTTCCTCTTCTGTGAGTTTCTGAACTCAGCTCTCATACCTCGCTGTCAAAATCCCCTTGATAATTTCTGCATTATTCCTTATTGCTTATTTACTTAATCTCTGCTTTCAAAGTGTGAAGCCATGACAAAATGTGCTGTCTGCTGAATAAGGACAGCGTCCAGCTCCAAGCCCATGTGGTGTCCAGGAGCAGCGCCGGGTGCCAGCAGCCGAGCCAGCATTGTGCGTGGGCCTGGACTTCCATGGAAGTGCCACGGGCACCGTGGTTTGGGAGGGAGACACGGGTTAGTGATAGCTGAGCAAGCCACCTCAGAGCCTGGTGTGTGTTGTTTGGTTCGGCTGCAGCAACGTGTGAGGAACTGTAAGTCTGAGGTTTGTACCTGAGGGATTCTTACTCTAAATGAGAAAAACTGGTGGTAAAGGCAGTTTGGTAAAGCCAAGTAATTATCTGATAAACAAGGTCCTTATGGAAGTGTATGAAGACTACATTGTCCCTTCGGATTCCTAAACCTTTGTCATAAATGCATTAGATGTGACAGATCTTGCATTACTGTCATGATCTTAGAAAGCAGTCATTGCTCAAGTGCCTCATGGGATTTCATTCTGGATCTTACATAAACTTTTGAAAAACCTCCAAGTGCCTGATTTTCTGAGGTGCAAAATATCTCGGGGTAGATAAGTACCTATTAACAACTGTCTAAAAGGAAGTTAGATACCCCAAATCACTTACTAACTTAATGCAAAAAAATCCTCATGCATTTTGACACATGGCTATTTTGGTTAGCTTGTTTTCCATTTCACAATTGCTGTATTAATCCTAACATATGAACCTTTAAATTATTCTGCAATAACATTTACTGCATCCTTCCATGAGCATGCAGTGCTCCAATAATCTGTAAAGTGTTTCAGTCTGCCAGCTCAGGAAAACTGAACAAACAAAGCATTGGTGGGATGGAGAGTGTCAAAGTTAGCTGGATACACTGTGTTTGGAGCAAATGGTAACAAGTATGTTGAATTTTTTAGTTATCTGCTCAGATTCAGCAGAGACTGGTGGTAGGCAGGGCTGAAATAATTATTTTATCTCCTGAAGTGCAGTGAAGGTCAGATGCATAACTATAACAGAGCTTTTAGAAATGCCGGTCGGTAATCTCCAAACGTTGGGTTGTGAGGCGAGCAGACCACCAGAAGAGTGGATGACGTTCACAGCCCAGGTAGAAGCCTGCTCGCAAGCAGAGTGTCACCAGAAGGTACTGCCTTGCCTGCTGCGGTAGCTGACAGCACAACTTCAGAGGCCAGTCCTCTCATGATAGAAAAAGAAAAACCTTGCATTACTGTTTTCTGTACTGTAGCTGTGGGTGAAAAGAAAACTTGAGCCTTTAGAACTTGCAATAATACCACTTTTATTAAGTTTCTATTGAAGGACTGTTTTGAGCAAGATAAATTGATGGGCTGAACACAATAGCATGCAGTATCTCACTTTCAAATACTTAGTAGGCGAGCACTACTGAATAAGAAAAGAAATTAAGCTAAGAGGTAGAAAAAAGGTTACTTGGCAACATCATAGTGTTTGTAAAGAGGAGAAAGGAGGATCAAGAACTTAATGAGTTCTGCTTATAGAATTTTCCGTCAGTCAGTCATTGCATGAATAGAAAAATCCTAAACCAGGTTTTGGTGTCATACTCTGGTAGGGGTTGCCTAAAGTGAAGCAGGGTTTGTTTGGAAACAAGCTCCGGAGAATAGCAAAGGCATGGCTGCTATGTACAAATAAATTGGACTCCCCGGAGGCAGGCAGTGCTGGCCGTAGCTCAGGCAGAGATGATCTGAACAAAGTATGTGCGAGTGATGAAAGCTGTTGTTCATTTTTTCTGTTGTCTGGAGTAAACATCCTTGGAAGTGTGGAAACATTCATTTAGAGACCCCCATGTTTACAGTATTAAAAAGTTTTGGCTTACCTTTAGTAATTTGGGAGGAAAACACCAAATCCACAAGCATTATGGCGTATAATTACAGTTCTGCCCAGCTTGGCAGTGTGATTTTAATGAGTAAATGAATTTTCCTTTGTAATAATAACATTAGTAATTTCTGGCCCTTGCAGAGAAGAAGAATCCCTTGATTGTCAGAGTTCAGACTTTTGCAGTGGGTTTCTGTAGTGGTAAGCAGTTGTATGACTCAACTAATTGTACGGGGAGCTCTGGGTGGAATAGGAGGTGCAATACCAAAAAAAGTTATCTAGCACACTTCCCCTTCCCATCCAACCAGCCTGCAGCAAAGCCTATTTTTAAAGGGAAGACCAAATTAACATAAACATCATCTTGTAGAGCCTGAATTTTGCAAAATACTTCAGTGGACCACAGCAGCAAAATGTGGTACATTTAAGATAAATACAGTTTGATTGGAAATAATTATGGTACCTAGGAAAATGCAGTCTTACAAATAATATCTTCCTCCCCTGCCTCCCATGCTAACATTTTAGCTGTTTAGTGAATGTCTTACCAAATACAAAAGACTCAGTAAAATCTTGTTAGTTGGTGTGTTCACGTGGACATTTTTCCGTTGGAAACCAGTGCACATCCATATGGAGTTTGATTCCTTGAACCGCTATAAGCTCCCCCCTGGAGGAGGGTGCTCTTGGTCTTGCTCGCCTGTGTAGGGAGCTGAAGGTAAAGACACTGGTGGAAGTTTTCAGTACAGTAAATACTAAATACTAAGAGAGTTTACTAAAAATATTAAATACAGTTCAGTAAATAAAGGCATACTTCAAAAAAAATCTGTGTTTTCTTAGGATTTGTGGTTTCTTTTCTATTACTAGTCACACATCTCGTTACAACTATGGAGATTAAAGAAAAAGATTCAGTGATGTGTGTTACTTTCTTTTCATTCAGTGTCAAGAGAAAAACTAACAAAAGCTGTTTAATTTGCTTTTTACTTTCAGTCAGTGATATTTTGAGTGTCTGTTGTGCCAGTTTGTCCCATTAAGTTTTAGAACAGCCTGATTTTGGGTGCTTTGGAGCTTAGTTTCACTGCTCTGATGATCTGAGATATAAGTGGACTGTTATCCGACATAGTTCCTAAGTACCTCAAAATTTCTTGCAGAAGCCAATCTCTTAACCATGATCAAAGTGTCACATCAGTGGAATAGGCTGATGTTTTCTGGAGCTGGGTGGGATTTTCTGTGGTGTTAATGCAGGTGCTGTGCTAATCAAATGTGGAGTTAGGTTGAGCAAATCAAATTAGGGTAAGTCTGCAAAGAAATAATTGCTATTCCAAAGTAGGCAATAGGTTGCTTTTTGTATTTTAAGTTATTCTGTTAGGAATTATAAAGCACTTCTTTTTGCTACTATTTTTCTCTATTCTGCTTAAATTAAAAACCCAAAATACCTCAAAACCAAGCTTCTGCGATGGGTCACATATAGTTAATAAGATCAAATTAACAGATGTAGCTTACAAATAACCAATTGAATTAAATTTTTAACATCATTGGCTATATGAAAAGAAGTTTTATCTATGGTTGCTTAGTGCTCTACTACATCAGTTCGGGACTTTATAGATTTTTGGGACGATGAGCTCAGGATTTTGTATGAGGGTAAGAAGTTGTCATTAGACTCAGTTCTGCAGCTCCCAGGCTTCATGAGGTGTTTACTCCTGAATGTACCTGATTGTGTGTAAACAAATATTCCTTCTGGAATCTGTCAGAGTGTATATGCCCTTGAACAAGATCAGATGTTAAGCTGCTCAGCTCAAGTGAGAGCCTGTTGCTGGCCCACCTGCGAGACCCGCTGTTTAATGGCGCCTGTACCTGTCAATGTGTAAGGCAGATGATGGGAAAAATGTATCTGAACTCAGTGTCTCTCAAATCCATTTTTCCAATGTTTCAATTAACTTTAGTACAAGAAACTGGCCGTACCTTGTGTATTATTTTTAATCTTCCTTCCTTACCAGGTAAGTATTTAAAAGCAGCACTGTGGTCCCCTCTGGATTTTTGGCAGTGCTGCGTTCGAGTCATTTCTTCCAGCAGCACGGTGTGTGTGGATGGATGGGTATGTGTGTGCGTGCATGCTTATGTAGAGATAGATCTGTGTTGATATCTGAATAATAGATGTGAGGGTTTTAACCTTGTAACTGTTATGAGATCTTTATGTGTCTGCTTTAGGGTCGACCCTATCCCATATGACACTCCAAAACCAGCCGGCCACACGCGATTTGTCTGCGTCTCAGACACACACTCCAGAACAGATGGCATCCAGATGCCTTATGGGGACATCCTTCTCCACACGGGCGATTTCACCGAACTGGGACTGCCCTCGGAGGTTAAGAAGTTTAATGACTGGTTAGGTAAGGAATTACTGCGTTTTTGTGACCCCAATTAACCTCTCCTGTCCAAGTGTCAATCACTGCCTCCTAATTGAATTAGAGCACTTGAAAATCCCCCCCACCCTTACTTTGCTTGTCCTCATGTGATGTGCTGTTTCTAGCCTCAGCATGATTCTGTTAATTAAGAAAAATTTAGACTTCGCTGTATTTCTTCATTATCTTGGGGGGAAAAGGTTTTGTCATTCTGCAGCAAGGACTTTGTAGCCTTACGTGTCTGCTGAGGGGGTGGTGGCACCTCAAATGAATGTATACAGTGTCCCATTAGTTGATGCTTTGGGGTTTTATATCCACGGCCAAAACCAGTGCTTGTTGTATTTTGGATTTACCATAATTTAAAGCAGTGCTGAAAGCTACAGCATATTTGGAAGTTATGAAAGTCCTTCTTCCCACAATATAGAGTGGCAAAATCAGTAATAGTGTTTGGAAGAGGAGAATTTTCTGGGGATGGTATTGAAATGATTGCCCCTTTGAGTTAGAGTACTGTCATTTTAACTTTGGACACAGGCACTCCATGCCTCCTTGGTGGAAAGCTTTTCATATTCTGCTGTATTTGATAGCAGTGCCTTGATAGTGTGTTGCTACTGTTGAGGGCAATTAAATTGCTCCAACAGGAGATGAAAAGAAGGAGGGGAACTTGTGCAGGATGCCTCTGTTTTAAGTGCTGCTGGTAGGCTGGTTGTGTGCTGCCGTGTCACCACTTGCACCAGAAATACTCAGAGGTGATAGTGACTTGAGCAGCTGATCTTCAAGATATGTTAGAATGAATTTACAGCGTTATATAAAAACCTGTGAAAGCGTAGCTTTGTCATCAGGCTTTACCTCTGTCACTGCACTCTCTCTTGCCTGCTGTATCGTGGCTGCATCTCTATGTGCCTTTAATAGCATCATTTTATTCCATTGGAGTTCCTTGGCTGACCCTTCAAGAGATAAGTAAAGAACCTCTGGATTTACGAAAGGAATTTTTTAACAGAAGAGCTTCCATCTCCTTTGTCTTTTTACCCTCCTTTGCATTTTCTCCATGCTGTTCTCTTTATCTTCCTTTTGATCTGATTTCCACAGCTCAATTTTAAAGAATGTTTTTCCTTCTTTTTATTGCTTTTCATGTGGGATGGGGGCTGCCAGATACTGACATATTACTGTAATTTGGTTTTATCATCCTCATTTCTAGAAAGTGGTACTAGATTTTTATGGGCTCAAAACTACCCTTTTTTCTAGGAATGTAATTGCAGGACTGGCAAGTAAGAAGCAATAGGAAAAGTAGGTGGATATGTACATAGGTTGAGGGAAGAGATAGTGTAGGAATCATCTTCCTCATATTCTGGTTGTTCATTGTGATAACGTTTAGGTGTTAGTGTTGTGAAGGAGGAGGATCAACCAAGATGTGGGCAGTGGGAGGCTGCACAGCTTCCCTGGGAGTGGACAGTGTGGTCCTACCAAGCTTCAGTCCATGTAGAGAAGCTGGGCTGCACTGCTGGTCAGCAAAGTTTGGTTGTTACAGACGCCAGACAGCTCCAGAAAAGGAATTGCTTGCTGGAGAGCGTAGATCTCCCAAGTCTACTCCGAAAGCGCTGCTAAGGGCAACGTCTCTTTGGGCTTTGAGTCATTTCACAAGTTTAGTTTTGATACAGCCAGAGCCCCTGCCCAGTGCTTGGCATTTGAAAACGCTAACTCAGGACTGCAGAAAGCCCAGACACGTAAGCTGCTAGTGTGTTTTCAGCCTTTTGTGGGGAATCTTACAGTAAGGGCAACCACTTGGCGTTCCCTGTATTTAACAGGTGTGTCACGATGATGTTATTTTATCACATAGATCCTTGGTTTAACATTTGCAACAGAATAATTAAAACCAGTTGAATAGGTTTTGTTCCAATCTCAGTAATTTACCATGGGACTTTTCTTATAGCATATATATAGTCCTTGTAGAAGTCAGTGCGGTAATATGGTATTTCTGAGAAAGTGGATTTTGCATTCTTCGGCAGTCAGTGTCATTGAAACGGGAAGTTTTGACTCCATGAGGATCTGCTGGCTGTGGCCTCAGGCTTTCACGTTTCAGGTACGGAGAAAAACGTCGTCTCTTTTATTATTTTTTTTTTCAGGCTCCACTTGCATTCTCATATATATGACAATACCAGTTATAAGGTTTCTCCCGTAAGGTGAGGCAGCAAACCAATTTTGCTGTGGAAATTGTTGTGTTGGTGAATACTTGCTCCAGTGCTGTCCTCTCCTGATCTGGAACCAGAACACTAGGAATTCAGGCATGCCTTTTTGCCTCTTTGTTTCAGGTTCCTGTCTGCAAAATGGGAGTAATTGCATTTTACTTATTACTATGTATATTGTGAAGATTAATACCTTCAAGGTTGTAAGGTGATGGCATGTAGTAGTTGAAAAAATACATAGCAGTGGCAGGCAGGAACAGGCAGTATTCCTATTTCTTCTGCCCTATAGTGGGAGGCATCTTTTTTCATCATGGTTGGTAGGAACCTTATTCCAAAGCAATCCACTGGGAGCTCCTATCAAATACAACTTTATTCATATTGAAAGGGGGGGGGTTGTGTCTTGTGTGTGCATGGTTTTCTCCGCTGGCAATCGTGTTGTACAGCAGCAGCAAAGACAAGGCATCTGTATCCTTCATACCTTGAGGAAGAGAAGGGAGATCAAAGCTAGGCTTGATTCTACAGCTTATTTTACCTACTCTGTGGTAAAAAATCAGGGCCTCATATCCAGTAGGATTATAAGATTGCATAACCAAGACACAGTAACTGTCTACAATTTTCTCAGCAGTAAAGCCAAGGGGAAAGTTGAAAGATGATTGTTCTGAACCCGTGCCTCGCTTGTACTTCACTGGGTGCTACATATGCCAGTTATATAGGACTGAGAACACTTCTGTCCACCCTGCAATTCTGTATTTTGTAGGTCTCGCATCTCTCTGAGTATCTCGCCTGATCGAAATGTTCAGCATCTTGTCCATCAGTTTAATTAACTTTCATCCTTCTTCCTTGTCTCTGAGCCCCATCATGGAATGTGGTTTCCAGGCTCTCTTTCCTGTTCCTCCTAGCTCTCAGCCCTTCCTGCAACCTTTACTAGTTGTTATGGTTTTTTCCCTTTGGCTGATAAATTTTCATGATTGGTTTTGCATGAAAGTTGTCTGGGCTTGTATATTGGATAACCTTTGTGGTCACTTAGTGCTTACATACACTGGCTGAGGTAATTTATTCACTTTGTTTTGGTGTGAACATGTCCCTTGGGTCTTGTAACTGCTGTAATCACTTGACCTTACTGACTGTTAAATGCTTTAAACACAGTTATTTTAAATTTATAATTGTTTTCATTAAAAATCTCTTATAGTAACTTAACTGACCTTGCAATAAACACAACATTATGTGCTGAGGTAGAATTAAGATGTTATTCTATGCCCAATATATTTCTAACTGGATATTTCAACCTACTGTTATTATCCCTGTTTGTATTTTTCCCATCCATTCTCGTTCAGTCATATATGGGAAATGAAATACAGGAGTATCTAATTGTCGCTCTGTCCTCATAGTGCAATATTTCCTTTCCTGTGTGATGTGAAGTGATTGAATAACTCATAAGAACTGAAGAGAAAGCAAAGATAAACTCAGGCAGATAGATCTTTAATGAGTGCTGATACGTTTATTGTGCTCAATTAGTATCGACCTGATTGTGCATATCCTTACTGGCGGGAATAATTTGCATCTGGTTTGGTAATTTTCCTCAGATAGCCAGTTCTGTTTTTTTTTGTCTAGTGGTTATCTCTTACTGTGTTCATTTTTGGTTTGTTGTTTTTGTTGGTTTTTTTTCCCCGTGCAAGATTTCTAATACAAGGTGTACTACTGGATGAACTAGGCAAAATTCAGCAGTGATAGATAGGAATAAATCCAATTACTACTGGTTAATGTCTGGAGCTGAGAGCAGAATTTGGCTAGATTTTTTTTCTGAGTTCTTCTGGGATTTAGCAGTTTGAGGTGTTTCATGTTTTTTCTTTAATGTCTTGCTTTTGGTTTGAATGCGTGGTTCTTTTAATGTCTGCAACAATGACTTGAGGAATTTTGTGCATGTTTTAGTGGCCAAATACTGGGTTTGTGCTGGAACAAGTATTTCTTCACCTGTAATAACTGCTTGCCTTTCATATAAACATTGCTGATAGAGCTGAAATTAAAATTCAGCTTTTCTTCTTTGGTGTAGTTCCTCAATCATGTTCCTTAAAGTGAGAAGAAAAGAGTGATTATACTATTTTAACAATGGAGGTTTTCTTGTTAAACTCTGCATTTATGGATGTGGTGCTCAGAAATGTATTGTCAGTTCTTTTAAAGTTAATTTCTCTGTGAATGTTTAGTTATTGACAAAAGCAGCTTCAGCTTGGAGTTGCTGGCAGTTACATAGAATAGATCAAAAAAAATGGGAAGAGCACTGGAAATTTATGTGCTCTCAGAGGTATGCTTGAGGGCAGGAAGGCTCTGCAGAGGGATCTGGACAGGCTGGAGCGATGGGCTGAGGTCAATTGTATGAGATTTAACAAAGCCAAGTGCCGGGTCATGCAC
>JAVSBS010012002.1:22609-112066 GCA_033124195.1 Coracias cyanogaster | reverse complement strand
TAGGAGAAAGGTTGGACTTGATGACCCTGGAGGTCCTTTCCAACCATAACGATTCTGTGATTCTGTGATTCTGTGACAGACACTTGGTTCCAACCTACACTTAGTTTTCTGCATTAGTACTGTGGAAACTTAAAATTATATTCAAAACTGTAAGCCAGACACCTGCCAAAACAGTGTTTTATCTTGAAGATAGTATAATTTAATCTGAAAAAAATGAACTGTAGCAAAATAGTATAATAGTAAGGTCAAGCTCTTTTCTTATCGCTGTCTAAAAATTCAGGGTCACATTCCTCTTGTACCCTTTCTCAGACTCTCTGCTCCGGCTCAGTTATTCCCTCATTTTATCTAGGCCTCATCTCCTCTCCAGGCATATTTCATTCAGGGTTTTGTGTGAGTGTGTTCCTCTTGGTGGTGTCCACTGAGAACAGTTTCATTGTGCTGAAGTATTTGCTCTTAAGAACTTTCGCTCTATAAAAGTTCATTCCTGATGTGAATTACTTTCACATCTGATATGACACTTTTTTTATTAAAAAACCCCGCACAGTTGTTATAAAAACAAACCAATAAGCTCTAAATTTCTCCAAATTCAGGGGGATATTAGCTCAAAGTATTCTGAACTAATTTAGAACCAGAAGAAAGCCTATGAATATTTTAAAGTTAAATTATGGCAATAAAAACAAATCTCTTCCTATTTTTGTAAACTGATTTATGTCTGATTTGTGTTTTTACCATCTGGAGCATATTTTGAACCCGATATTGCTCTACTTGTTATAGCTAGAATGAATAATTGACTAAACATAAAATACCATTTTGATGAACAAAACTCTTAGCAAAAAAAAAATTGGATTCATTGCAAGCGGACAAAAATGCTGAGGTAGCTTTAATCCTGTGAGTAAGTACGAGTTTTGCACAGCTATTCTGGGAGAGAGGGAAGCAACTCCCTGGGAAATCTGTTAGTCTGGTTTTGAGAACAGCAATGTCTTCTGCGTGGCTGTGGTGAGGAGCTTCTTTAGGCTTCGGACACCGGCATGGGATATGCTTATTTTGGTAAGAGGTTGAGCTGGCTGCTGCGGACAGTTGACTCTTGAGGGTGTGTTGGTGTTCTGCCATCCCTCTGGAACCGGCAGCAGTTGCTGTGGTTGGCAGGATCCAGACCACTCTGGCTGCCTCTTTCAGAGATGCTCTGAACTGGAGAATAATGGAGAGCTGAAGGTGCACTGGCAACCCTGTACAGGCAGCTTTATTGTGTCTACTCGCTTATTAATTCCGGTTGCTAACAGATGCTGAAGATTATGAGTTTGGAACATGTTGATGCGATTTTATTTAAAAATAAAACAACCACTAGATTTATGAGATAAAATCTAGAGTCTTCCTCTTTTTTGGTTGTTGTTGGTTTGTTTGGTGGGTTTTTTAACTTAGTTCTCTGGGTTATGTATCTCACTCTGTCGTTATTGTAAAGTTTTTAAAAGCTTCTTCCAAGTTTATTTAGGTTTTATTGCAGCGTCACTACTTAAGAATATTTCCTTTGCTTTTGTCCTAACTTGAACTATGTTTGATGCCATGGTTAAATTCTTATTTGTACTTAGTTTTAAATTCTCATATGGCTTGACTAAATTAATCATAAGTGCTCAGCTTTTATTTGCATACACCTTTTTCAGATATATTATTTTTTTTTTCTTTTCTGAGGAATAGAAAAATAATTTGAATGTTACATTTTATTGTATTTATAAAAGAGCCATGTGGATTTTTGGTAATAAGATGAGTAATGTTTTCCTGATGTAGCAATCTACAATGAAATGTGAGAACAAATGTAGGAAAAAAATGTGCAAGATTCCACTTTTGTCCTATGGTTTATTGTAGCTGCTTCTTCATCTGTGTGCTCTGTTCCGAGTCAGATACTAGATGCTTTGTGAAAAACAGAACCCTAAAGGAATAACTTAAAAGGTAAAATAGAAGAAATGTGTAGAAATGAGTGTCAAGATCATAGAATTTCCACTGCCTAAGGTGGAATTTGTGCATGAGGTGCAGTGCAAGTTTATTCATATCCGATCGGTTGTTTCTTGTTCTGCTCTTGTTATTCCTGGCAACTTTTCAAAAAAGAAATTTCACCAGAAACTATTTTTACCATCTGTTAATGGCATACAGAGAAACATTGCGTTTTGTTTTGATTTGTTTTTTAAACTGGAGTCACTCACTAGTGATACAGTGTAAAATTCTCCGTACAAGTTGCGTGCTGCCTGCCATGATCGGTCAAACCAAACATTAAGGTGTTGCTTGACGGCCTCTAGAGAACTTGGCGCGCGTGAAATGTGCTTTCAAAGAGAATAATGTTCTGGATTGAGTGGCTCCTTATATGCTTAAACCTAACATGCTCATTTCGTAATTTTCAATGAAAGAAAGGAGCCAGTGAGCACTGGAAAGTATTGCACAATTCCTGGACAGGACTTTCAATCACAGTAATTGCTCGGTCATTTAGTGGATCTGCTTCCAGGGGCTGCCGTTGTCTTAAAAGAGGGGGACGATCAAATAACAAACCAAAACAAATTTATAAAATAACCAAAATAATTCTTCCTTTCAATTCCCCCTTCCCACAAATCCACTTTAAAGCAGAACAGAGGTTTATGGTTGTTGTATTGACCAGGCATGAAACAAGTAATGCCAGCCAAATACAAAGTTTTGTAGACATTGCCATCAGAGTCTTCCTCCAGCGGTGCTGCTGCAGCCGCCTATCATAATATGAGAACGATTTCAGCGTAGAACAAAGCATATATTCTTTGTACACCATCAGTTTATTTTGTCACTTCCAAATTTAATGTTGCATCAAAAAAACGAAGCGCTAGAATTGTTCTCTCCAAAATTTTCACGTCATGCACACCGTATTAACAATATCTAATTAAAATAAGAAGTCTTTCTGTCAGAGCCTCACATTCCTGCTTAGAAAGAACAATGCTTTCAGGGTGGAGGAGTTGCTTTGAGCAGAGAGAGGTTGGGGTTGGGCAGAGAAAGCGCTGCAGATTTTAGTATGATGCGTAGCATTCAAAGAAATTTTATTTCATCGTAAAGATTAGCAGGCTGTGTAATTCAATTTAAAGCTGATTGGCAGTGTCCTGTCTATTACAAAGCCTTATTTTTTTTAATCACCAATGTTGTTGTTTGTTTTATCTGTGTTGCATACGACTACAGAACCTAGCAGACAGAGGAAATGATCTTTGGGTTTTGTGCTTCCCCCTCCCCTTCCTCTTTTCCATTCTGCATATTAGGAAATGTGTGAGATTTAGCTTAAAATGAGGTACAAAACAGTATCTCAGTGAAAAGCCATCCTGCCTTTTTGTTGGCTTGTGTAAAATGATTATTTTTTTGGTGGCCATACAGCCATTGGGAGTGTATATCTGCTAAAAATCAGTTAGACTGGGGGCGGTTGAGTCAAGCTTAAGCTCAAATGTTAGCATTTATTCGCACTGTTGTGGACATGACTATGATGTAGATAAGCAACATGCAGCAATTTATGTTAATGCAAGACTGGCAGACCTTTATCTTACAGAAATTGCCTGTACTCGTGTTCCAAGAATTACTGACTTCTTTTTTTGTTAAAGAAAAACACATTGTTGCTTCTTGCTAGCTATAACCAGCCTGCATAGCTTGTTAATTAACCCTCTTGCTGCAGTGGGCTGAAGCCGAGTGTTTGAGCTCAGATGGATTCTGAATGTGTTTTATGTATCAGAGACAATGTGTCTTGGCACAAAAGGGCTGCAAAAGAAAGACCTGTGCAATGGTGCTTGCTCTGTAGGGTTGTTACAAGACACTCAGCGTCTTCTCTCAGGAAGTGCTGGCGCAAGGCTGGGAGGACGCGCTCTGCTGCCGCGTCCCGTGGCGCTGGGCTGGTCTCAGCATTTGGTTCATGGGCAGGCTGGTTGGTGGTGGCCTTCCCACAGCTTTGGGAACAGAGTTTCTCAGGACGTGGGATTGCTTTGTGGCTCAGGTCACGCAGTGCCGCATTTCACTGAGCTGTTCTGGTCTCTCTTCTCATCCCGCACCCCACTCATGAGGTGGTGGTTACCAAACCCTCACTTACTGTCGGTGGTACGATTAGTAGAGAAAGAGCAACGCAGCATGACAGGAGACAGTGTTGTAAGGAGAGAGACAAGAAGATGCAAAGCTAACACAGAAGAGTGCAAAGTGACATCAAACTAGTGGAAGGACAGTGGATTGGAAGAAGAGACAGTCAAAAGAGAGCACAGAGATGTTCACCTGCTTTTTCCAGAGCTTCATTTCTTCCCAAGTTAATAAAATTAAGAAATGAGAGCTCAGGAGCACTCTGACTTTCTTGTAACTGTTGGTAAGTGAACCTTGAAGACCTCAGAATTATGTACATCTTTCTAATGAACCAGGATCTGTAATATTACAGGCCAGGCTGGGTATCAGAGGGCAATAGCTCATTTTCTCCTGAACGTTGCCATTAAATTCTTTTTTTAAGCGACCAGTCACAGAAATACAGAGAGTTTTAGATTAAAACAAGGCTGCAAATGACAGAGAGTTACCCTCATTTCCTTACTTGTACCTGAGCTGCTCTCCCCCATACATTACTCCTAAGGCTTCCCACTCCCTAAGCAGCATTTGGCATTTGCATTTGCTACTGCGAGGCGTGCAGAAAAGCTGCAAGGCATCCGTGAGGCTTCCTGCTTTTTTGTGCCTGTGTCTCCAGAGCACTGTGGGGAGGGAGCTCATTCCTTCTGCTCTCCTCCGTACCTGCTGCGAGCTTCGGTGGTTGCTGGGAGTCAAATAACGGAGCTGTAGCAATGCCGATGGTCCCGAGAGTAAAGGTCCCGGACTAACATCCCCTCATAAAACCCCATAGGAAGTAATTCCCCGGCTAGCACTGTAGGGAAAGCCATTCGCCATTGGCAGCCTCCTGGTTGGAAATTACAATCCTGTGCCCTTAGCTGGAGTGGGAAAGACGGAGAAGGCCTGAGCGAGGAAGGCTGAGGGGCTGCCCTGGGGAGGAGGAGCCCTGCTCCACTGACTGACAGCCCTGCCTATCTGCCTTAAAACCGGCCCTGCCATTTGAGTGAGTTCCTGGCGAGGATGTGTGTACAGTTATAGTGGAAGCAATACAGCCATTCATAAGCAAATGCTTCCGTGAAGCCAGCTGTAAAAACAATGATGCTTGCCTTGGAGGTGAAAGGGCAAAACCTTAGCAGAAAGGAGTATAAATAAAGAAATAAAGTGTTACCTTTGTGTAAGTGACTGAAATAGCTGTTCTCTTAGCGCTTTGTCTTAATGACCAGCCCTGATTAACTACAGTTGTCGCTTTGTTCAGCAAAACTCAAGGTCTGCGTATCATGCCTTTTTACAGCAGTTTTTTCATTCCTTTTTTTCTTTTCTTTTAAAGGCTGGAACTGATGGCTAAAATGGGTAAGCCAAGAGAGACCCTGCTCTGCAGAATGCACACTAGATGAAAAATTGCAAATGCTGCATGGCCCAACAGTTAACGATAGCATTTAATTACAGAGAACTATTTATTTGTGTACCAGAATCCTCGGTGTACTTCGGTACACAAAGGAAAGTACAGCTGCTGCATCCTACAGATTTTGCAGCACCTTGTGAAAATGTTACTCTAAATTCAAATGCACGGATCTAAGTACCATAAATTTCACATATCCATTTAACTTGGTCAAAAAAATCTCATAATCTTAATAGTTTAGGTGCTTACTATTACAGTTATTTTATTACAGACCAGGGATGGCTGCAGCAGAGGGCCTGTGTACTCGTAGTAAGGATAGGAAAAATAAGAGTTTCACCTGAATTCTATCTCAGATAAAGTATGCAAACTCTTTATATTGCAGAATGGAGTTTACATTACATGTTCTATTTTTCATTCATGTCTTTTGTCCTTCCTTCTTTGGCAGGACAGTTAGGAGATATTTCAGCACATAGGTTTGTCCACTGAAATTCAGAGAGCTGTGCCTTGGATTTTTGAAAACCTTTAGTCATGAAGTCCAGTCATGAGCTGTCTTGTCGTGAGGTCCTGGGATGCTATAGCATAAATAATTTGGTATTTGAAATTCCACAAAGCCAGGAGAATAGAGGAGGTGGCAAGAAATAGTAGCAGGGGTGAGTTTTGGAAGTCGGAAATCACTGGCACCAATTTCCACAGTTAATGCTCTAAACCTTCAGGGTTAAAGTTTCCTCCTATCTCTCCTTTTCTTGTTTTTTTAGTGTTTGTGGTTACTATATGCGCGTAAACTTAGAAGGAAGGTATCTGAGACTTTGCCATTCTGCTCAGGCAATTCTAGATGGCTGGGGAAAAAAACCTTGCATAAGAGGAATTCACTTCCTTTTAATAACATGATACAGCTGGAGTGATTCGGTTGTCTCCTTTAGCAGCTAAGAAACCTCTCTGTGGGCTGGGTTATTAAAAGGAATTTCCTTACAGGGCTCAGGAGATTCCTGGTATCCAAGTTCATCTTGAAAGACTATAATGGAATGTTTAGGTTTATTCATAATAATAAATTTAAATGAGGGATTCAGAAAATAATACTGGAAGTTTATAAAGAACTGCCTGAATATTTTTAGTTGACTGTAATTTCTGTTTGTGTGCTTTGTGTACTTTCTCTTTGTTGTTTTTTATCCTGTAAAAATGTCGGGAAAGGACCATGGAGGTGGTTCTGAAATACAGTACATAGTGCTGTCAAATATTGGGCTGCTTCTAGAAGAGTTTATTTCAGTGTTTAGATTTCTCCTTTTCTAGCTTAGAAAAGGGTGAAACAATTCCCAACAAACATCAGCATCGCCATTTGAAAATATGTTTAAAACCACCTTTGAATGTCAAACTCGCTTCTTGTCCTAAATGTTTACAAGTAAAAGGACAAAACATGATCATAGGGTAAAATTTTAAAATCAGATAATGGCTTTAGCACACTAGAGAATGATACATTCTCAGAGTTTTAAAAAGCTGTTTTAGACAGCTGTCTATGCTTTTAAAAGCCTTTGAGATATTTTAAAAATATTTTGTCTTATTTCTTCTTTTTTCCTTTCAGCTTATTTTCCTTGTGATTATTCTTGCTGTCCCTGCTTATTATTTTTTCCCTTATCACTGTGGGAATTTATCCATGTTACATTACTATTGAGTCAGTTAAGTCTAAGCCCCAGTATGTTTGTAGTTTACCAACAATGTACTAAAAAATTATAGTTTTGAAAGAAAGGATTTCCATGTATAAAAATTGAGAAGTTATGTAAAATATACTGTATTGTAAAAAGAAAATGAAACTAGTTTCTTGTTCATGTATTTGAGATTTTTGTTTTCATAAGAAGTGCTCTGACCACCTTCCTGGGAGAGAGAAAAAAGGAGGCATTTGGGGGGATTTTTTTTAGAAATACTGACTAGGCTTTACCAGGCTGTGAGATAGGAGGAGGAGTGTCCCTACTGCTTTGTGCGTTTGTAAGCCTCAGAGACTTTCATTTAAAAATGAGAAAACAAATAACAGGAACAAGTTCAGAGAGGAGAGAAACAGGAGAATGCTTTTGGTTATTGTATGTGTTTCCCGATTGTTTGACTTGCTTGTTTATTTTAAGGTAGGTAGATATTGGAAATATCCTGATAAAGGTGTGGTTTTCAGGCCTGTGGACAGAAAAGAAAGTTCTGCAGCTCGTGTAAAGGTCCCTGTCAATAAGGCAGAAAAAACTGGGACAGAATCTAGATCAGAGTCCTGTAGTAGTAGTTCTCATTTCCTTCAGTAAGTGTGAGGAATTGATATCCAGGCTTGTTTCTCTTTTAAATAAAGATTTTACTTTGTCTGGAAAATCTTGTCCTTAGCATTCACTGACCTTTTGCAGTGTGAAAATACGTGTACATGAAAATACCCAGACATTGTCTGTGATAATTATGATTAGCTTAATTACTTTCTGTATAATTGTTTCTCAAGATGACCTCCTTTTTGATGGCTTTTATTCATTTATTTTAGAAAAAGAAGACTTAATTGGAATTGTAAGTTACAAAGACAAAGGGTATGTTATGGGAAGTAGGTCTAGATCTGTTTGTATCAGACAGTGACTGTTGGATTTTATGTTCTTAGGATTCATGCAGAAAAATCATTTAAACTGATACAATATGTGCGTGCACAAGGTAATATCAACAACCGATATATTATTTCAAAATCTGTTGAGTTTTTTTATAGAGGATTAGGTTATATAGTGTGAAGACTCAAAAAAGAAAATAGAATTGTGTATTGATGCCTTTAGAAATATTATTTGAGGGCAATAAAATGTTCCCTGAAATTCCCTTTTGAGTGGAGAAAATGGAGTTTGTTTGCAGTAATTGCATTTTCTAGCATTTGCTTTCGCACTTTCCAATATGAGTTAAGCCAATTGGAACCTGTGATTTCGTTTTGCTTATTGGCAAAAGTACCATGTAAATTGATCTGTGATGCAATTTATAGAGAATGCTTTGAAAATTTTGAAATGGAGATGGCTTTTTCTTATTAGATTTATATAGTATTAGGATTCATTTCTATATTTTAGTCTAATGTAATAGTAACCAAAAATGTTCCTTTTCAATTTAGTCTTAATCAAGTTCAAGGAGAACATTGCTACTTAGCCCCACTGGCACTGTGCGGGCAGAGTTTATGTTTCCATTCTCAGTCTTGGTATTTAGAATTCACCATCTGAGCCATTTGAAACCACACCAAGCTGAAATCAATCTAAAACTTGTCAGCCTTGGTACATTAAAATCTTGATCACAAGAGAAAATGTAAAATCATGTTAGCCAAAATATAGCATATTTCTATGTATTTGCAGTATACATGCACTATATTCCTCAAACTACAGGGGGTTAGATGCAAAGCTCATTATAAGTTTAAATATGGGGCAGTTCTGTTTAGAGGAGCACCCTTCAGCTCTGCCAGACAAAAGATATTTTTGCCTAAAAACGGTATGCGTTTTCCCAAGTGAGTGCTTTTTCACTTAAAGAATCTCTTTGAAAGTGTGCACATCTAGCACCAATGCAGTCATGGTAGTCCATTACATATTGCTTTGCTATGGGAAGGAGAAGAGTAGCAGGAACTGTAATTCTGCAAGAAGCATTTTTAGAAGTGAAAGAGAGGGTGTTGTTTTCAGAATTTGTTAAATTTAAAGGGAAGCTTCATAGCTGTCAGCTTTCCTGATTTTAAGTTAGGTCATTTTTTTTTTTACTTGGTACCTCTTGAAGGCTCCATCTTTTAGATTACATAATTACAAGCCTGAAAAGAAAGCCTTCCCAGGGACTAGCCAGCCATCTGCACTACTTCTGCTTCAGAGTTTGTAATTTTAAAATCAATTTGGGGGACTTTTACACCTGAAGTTGGCAATGCTGGGGCAAAATGCGGAGGCTTTCTATTTCTGAGGTTAGACTAAACAAAAGCTTCAGATTCTGTTTCAAAACAAATAAATGTCATGTAGTAATTGATAAAACCTTTGTGAAGCTTTCCATGTTTCAAGAAAAAAGTGTTTGAATAACAGTAGCCCAGTGAAATTCGTAACACCTTTGAGATGAAAACCCAGCAGAAGTTACGTCAGAGTAATGCTAAGGAAGCCATGGGACACTGAAGTGAAACATAAAAATGTCGCTTATGTTGTGCTACGCTTTCAACAGAGAGGAGAAGGATATTAATCACAAACAGTTACATTAGAATAATGTTACGGTTGAGACATAAATGCATAAAAGCAAGGAATTTGTAGCGAAGGCAGAGTGTGGTTGAATCGAACCCAGCGCTAACCAGGCCCTGCCTCAAGGCTCGTGCCACGCTCGGCAATGTTACGGCCCAGAGCTGTGCAAAATTCACTGCGTTTACTTATGGAGAGAGAACAAATGGAAGCACTTGGTATTAGGTACTGCTGATTCTGCAGTATCAGACTTCTCCTAAGTGCCCATATAGGTTAAATAGCACCTATATCTCTGATGGCTCCAAGAGGGCCAGGTTTGCACTGCCTAGCTGAGATAAAGGTGCCGAGGCGAGATTCACTCAGTACTTCCTTGCTTTCATGGGTTTATGACTCAACCTTGGCATTATTGTAACGTAGTTTTTTGTGTTTAATGTTTCTTAGACTTGGTTTTTCATTGCCAGCATGGAAGAAATCCTAATGCATGAGTTTCAGAGGAGAAGGTAGCAGTCTGAACCTGCTGTGTGGCTCGATCCGCAAGTGTGAGTATTAACGCTAGAGCTGTCAGGCCTTGTGAAAATTAATGAAGCCTGACGGTTACAGAGTGAAAGGTCAGAGGCAGAGCTTGCACTACCTAACATTTCTGTTTTGTTGTGTCTAACAGCGTTTTCAACAAAGGGGAGCTTTAATGTACAAGCTTTAGATTTATCACAGGAATTCAAGGGTCTCAGCCTTTGCTTCTCCCTGTGCTGTGGTCTAATGTTTTCTTTGCATACAGGCGGAACAGTTAAACTTTCATTCATCTACTCCTCTTACTGTGTTGCCCATGTATGTTTTGCCTGCATTTTTCCTTCTCCAAAATTTTTTTTCTGGAGGGGGGAAAAAGCGCGGCAGTCTGAACAGATGATAGGTTTAAAAAGCTGATGGAATACTTTCCGTCAAAAAGATTTTGAAAAATCTTGTACTTCAGTTCTTTGTTCAGTTCTTTGTACTTCTTTAGAAGCATGTTCTGGTGTTGTGCATGTTCTGTCTTTTATTTGCCTGCTTTTTTGTTTTTATTTTTCTCATTCTGTAGATTTCTACAGACACAGAGAGGTAAAATGCATAGAAATGAATGGGCTACGTTTTCATCCAGTATGTTGATTGACATCAGTTTTAGCTATTCCATTGAGGTCTTTTTGCAAAAGCTGTTTGATTAAAACAGCCAGAATATTTCCACAGTCGCTTGGTCAGTCTCATCCTAGAAAAGGTGTTTGTTTTTCCTACCCAGTTTTGGATCTCAGTACCTGCTGTTGATTGTTAGTGAGAGAAGTCCAGCCTGCCATTTGAAAGCTCGAGTCTGTATAACCATACCTATACAGTCTAACTTGTTTTTTGCTGCCAAAGGAGAAATTAGACCCTTTGAGATGTTCTGTCTTTCTTGTAAAAAGCTGAAAGGGGCCCATATGTATGGTGGCTATGCCATAAATCCTGGGAAGAGAGAGGAACCATGGTCCCGAGATGCAGTGGGCTTTCCATGAGAGACCTCTATGAAGAATTAGAGAGCTACTGAGCAGCAGCAGGTTCTGCTGGTTGCCCTTGCCTGCTGCCCATGGGTAGGCAGCTTGGGGAGCTCCAGACAGGCAACTGAGAGCAACCTGTGCTGCTGTGGGGACTGGAAGCCCATAGGAATGACACAAAATCTCAAAATCTTCTCCTTTAGTGTTTATTTCTTGATGTGTATGCGCTTGCTTGTAGGTGAATGCTCCATGACCAGTTTTGCACCTTTGAAGCATATATGGTACACTGTAAATTGGAGGTTATTCATTTGCACAGGCATCTCCCTCTTTTTGAAGGGACTATGATTTGTACTTCAAGGTGCCTCAGCCCATTTCTCAACATATGGCCAAAGGGTCTGTGAGGCAATGAAATAGGCATGAAAATGCTTCACATTTCGTGGAAGTGTTGTGTGGTTTGAATAGTTAATGCATGTGTTTGCATATTCAGACCTTCACATCAAAAGCACTTGTGTAGCATTTGTGTGTAAATACAGGTTTCTACCGCTAGACAGACAGCTAGTATCACATTATTTCTCGTTCCTCTACTTCCCTGTGGGTTTTGTAGGTAACAGTAGTAAAAAAAATAATGTGATTTTCTATTTTTATATGGACTCAGCCGTTAACATTCATTGCCAGACTCCTTTTCATGTCTGGCAGCTCTACAGAACTTGGATTGTGTGACTAAATTGTACTCTTATGAAGCATGCCATTAAAACAGGAACAAATTCAACAGATTAAGGACTCCTAGAATCAAGTACTTAAGGTGAACTCAAAAAAAACACTGGAACACCTACTTACACAGGTTAAAAAAGCCAACAACCTCCCAACCCCCCAGCTTCCCCCTTCATCCTGTGTAATAGGTGTATTAAAAGTCAGTCTGCTTTTCAGCTAACACTTCAAAGTAATTTCAGTGGTTGCAGCCAGCAAAAGAAGTTCTACTTTACCAGTTTATACAGACTCTCATTCCTTTTTTGCTATGTCAGTTTTCAGCTGCATCAGTTTCCTGATATGCTGTGCTCTGCAGCCACCAAATCCTTGTGCTGGCAAAGAGGTGTGGTGGGACAGGAATGAGGAGGAATGCTTGGGGGACAAAGGTACGCCAGGCTGTAGCTTAAGGGTTGACTTGGTAAATGAGAAGTCACGGAAATCTTCTGAGACTCCCAGGTTAACATATTTACTGTAAAAGATTTAGTTTTTACAAGCTAGTAACTGTTAACTATATTTGCTTTTATTTGAGCAAGAGTGATACTGACCTTTTGTCTTCCAGAAGAGAGCTTGTCTAATTGCAGTATTTTCTTAATCAGTGATTACATTGTGCGTTTGCTTCTCTACTGTTGAGGACCGATGTTGAAAAACATGTTAGCAAAAATAATACAAATGTATTGAAGATACACATGCACTGTTTGCGTGTGTATATACACATAAAGATAGAAGATTTAAAATACTCCAGTATAAGTGACTCTGCTATCTTTTATAGTAGCTGTATTTTTAGTCTTTTGGTCTTACCTGTTAAACGTGTTGGTATTTTTAATTTAAATTCAGTTATTACTCTGGGAGTTGATAATTGGGGTTTCTGAACTGCTCGTCCCAGCAAACAGATCAAACTTTTCCTACTTTGGAAAGCAATTCTTCAGTCTGTTTTCCAGAATCACGATATAAATTAGAATGAATAATATTACTGATGCATGATGAAAAAGTTAATAGTTAGGAAATTAGAGTAATAAAGACCAAAAGTGGCCAACAAATTTAGTGAAGGAAAAGGAGGAAATGTCTTTTAACCTGTGTATTGTGCTGCAGCGTCCCTCTCTACAGACAGCACGGGGGTAGATACGCAGAGGGTAATCTGGTCAAGATGGAACTAAAATACCACGGAATAGGAGATTTTGTGTGTGACTCTTTATACTTCCATATTAAATGCAGAAGGTCAGCAGATGATAGACAAAGGGCAGGTCTGCCAAAAGAAAACTCACCAAAATATTTTGTGAAGAGTATCAGCAAGAATGAACATTATGCATTGCCACAGGGCATTTCAGGAAGGGAAAACCTGGATGCAATGAGTAAGTAGCTAATCTGATTGCAGGTAATTTATTACTGTGATTAGTGCTATATAGGCTTCCTCAGGGAAGAGGAGAGAAATGGATGAGACCTCCTCTTGCTGCTCCCTTTACTCGGGCCTGGCTTTTGATGTGTTTGCGTTTTGATGAGTGGTGTTGCTCGTTGGTAGCTCCTGAGCCAGCCCTAGACAAGGAAAGCAAAATGTGACCGGTTATAAAGTTGGGGAAGCAGGTCAGACCTTGGTGCCCATCCTATGGTAAATATTAAAGTATGTACAAATATGGAGTGAAGCACCTCCTGTCTCCTGGCTGGACGGGGGACCTGGGTCTGCAGCCATCGCACCCGTTGCTCGCAGGCTGTTGGTGTGCAGTACCGCTGAGCTACGGCATACGGGTACATGTTGATGAACATAAGTCCCTGTGGGGTTTCTTCTCCAGGCTCTGTTTTGCCTTATTTCTCAGTCCTGGTGTTGGTCTGTAGGTTTCATTGGTGGGGCCGTGTCCTGGGCTCCCCTGAGGCACCAGGGAGAGGCTGTTCTCTGCCAGGGCCCCCTGGATCCTTCTTGGCTCTCAAGAACTGGCCAAGCAGAACCTCTCCTTAGTCTTAATAAAATCAGCGGCTGTTTTGACACCAGTGGCATGCTGTTTGGTTTTCCCTACTGATTTTGGGTGTGTATATAACACGTATGATGGTACATGTATATGTTTTAATAATTCCAGATGCTACCATTGGTTTCTTTTCATGTCCTGTGTGTCTTCAAAGTAAGCCCTCTTTTTCAAAGTGTCAAGATGATACAATATTGACTTGGAGCAAAAATGTTCCATACTTAATTGGACATAGTATCAGCAAAATGTGCTGATTTTCAAGTTTATCAAAGTAAATGGGAGAAAGTGTAAAACTTGGACATTTATCCAGTAAAATGAAGTTTTCTCTGCTAAAACTGGGAAATGTTGATAACTTGGCAGAAACCTGAATTTAACTTTCCCGTCCTATTTCTCTGAGAATTTTTTCACATCTAGCTTGTTTCGGGGGATTGATCGTTACGACAAGTGTATCAAATTTCATGCCGGCAGTATCTTTTATGTTCCCTGAGAGAGGAGAAAATAGCAATTCTACCTTGTGCCCAGGAGTCACAGAGAGCAGGAATTGTAGGTACCTGCCACACTGAGTTTTTAAATAAAAATGAATTGCAGAGCAGCATGTAGTAGAGATGGGGAAGGAGAGGGAAGAGGGAAAGGAGTGAGGCATAAATGCTGGAGAGCATTGATTGCATCTCCCAAGCTTTTATTCCAATGCAACACTTCAGAGAATTGTGAATATGTACGATCTGCATTTTGTTCAGATGCGAGGTGCCTGTGAAGATGTCTGCTTGTTTTTTTGAGGGGGGATTTGTAGCTTTTTGGGTTTTTTATCCAGAATTAAGTGATGTTGCAAAGATCATGTTTATATACATATCTTGTGTAATTCCTGTTTCTGTGCTGTAAATATTGAAAAGCAGAAGGTTTTGACTGGTTCCCTATGAGTCTTATTTAGGAGAAAGTTAATCTTCTTGTAAATACTTACAGCTTTTCTTTAAAACTAGCAAAGCCACATCTATTTAAGAAAACTGTGTTCATTAGAAATACATAGCATCCGATTCCACGTTCCTCACGGCAGACATTGAGAGTGCAAGAATGGGAAGATGGATCCAGAGATTTCCACAGAAATTTCGCTGCCTTTATTAAAAAACAAACAATCAAAAGAAAACCAAAACACAACAAAACCAATCTTTTCTAAACTATTATTAAGAATAAACACCAAAATGAGTAATTGACATAAGACTAGGAAATCAGCATTATGGTGAAGGCAGTAGAAGTTAGCTTTGATGCAAACTTAACGTGCAATTTTTGACAAGTGACAGTAGAACAGAGTTTTTAAAAGAGCCTAACTCCAGCGAAGACACCACGGTGTGGTACCATATGTTTTAAAGGGAGTTCAGCACCCAGTATGTTTATTTGGAAGATCTGGCACTTGAGCGTTGGTACCAAGTGCTTGAAAATTTGCCTCTGCGCTCCAAAAATCTGGCTCCATGGGCCTGATCCATGCCTCCTTCTAGTGGAAATGATCAAGTCTAGGGTGATCAGGCTTGTTTTCTTATCCCTGACACTCATGGTAAATGAATTAACCACATCTCCTTTTTCCTAACTTAACGTTTTATTTGCCTGAGTTTCATGGTTTCTTCTACATGTGGACTTCCTACAGAAATGAAATACAACCGTAAATTGAATAGTAATAGTAATAATAATAAAGTGAAAATCTGTTGCAAGTGAATTGAAGCTTTGGAGAACAGGCTAGGTCTGAAATAAATGGCACTTGAGCACAAATTAATCCAAATAATGGCATAATTTAAAAAACAACAGCACCAGCAGCCTAATTGAGGCCCCCATGCCTGGTGCCTTCACGACACACTTGCGAGGTGTACTGCAGTCCCTGGTCTACCCACCCACCCGGACACCCAGAGTATCTCACTGTAGGTCACCCCTGTGCGTTGGGACTCAGGACCCAGTCTCATGAATGAAGTGGTAGGACTCGGTGTCACATCTTCAGCTAATCTAAATCAGTGTGTCATCAGGTGAAAGCGATGGAGCAGTGGTGGCTTATGCCACCTTTGGAGCTAGTTTGGTGCCTGCCAGCTTGTTTTGTTTAACTTTGCAGTACACACTTTTTTATTATGACATTGCTTTGTGTGGCATTACTTTATATTTTAACAAAATTTCATTGAATACAAGAGAAGCAGCATTAATAACTTCTTCTCAGTGTGGAGATGCGCACAGATCTTGGATATTTCATTCTGTCACTGCTAGCTGTCTACTTATTGTGGCGGCAATGCTGGTGTGGGAAGAAAATGTGCTAATTAAGTCCTTTTTTTTGTTATTTCAGGAAACCTACCATATGAATATAAAATAGTGATTGCTGGGAATCATGAACTGACATTTGATAAGGAATTCATGGCAGACCTTGTTAAACAAGATTACTACCGCTTTCCCTCTGTGTCCAAATTGAAACCAGAGGACTTTGACAATGTTCAGTCACTCCTGACAAATAGTATTTACTTACAAGATTCAGAGGTAACAGTTAAAGGATTCCGAATATACGGTGCCCCATGGTAAGTCTCAATTTAAACTTTCTTTGCCGTTTATTACTTGAACCACAGCAGGAATAATTCCTGTTGAAAATGCATGAAGCTGCCTTGTCGCATTGCCTTGCAGAACGGTATCAGACTTAGCTGTAAACCACCCTGAAACATTTGCCACGCATTTTTGTGGGTAAATAGGCTGTATTGAGCCACATGTGTGAAATTAGACAAAAGGAATTGTAATTATATGTATTCTGCTTGCTGAATGCATTTAAAAAAATTGCAGACTCAGTATCTACTCTGTGCGTGTGGATTAACTGCAGTGGAAGCTCCGTTCTAGTGTAGGCTGTTCAGGTACTTGTGTCTGCTGTGCTCATGGATTAGTATGATAGCGTATAACACGCGCTGCACAAGGTACAAGGCAGCAAGTGCTTTAAGCCTTATTTCAGTTCTTGGCGTTGTTTGATTTTGCTGGTAAAGTTGTGATAATTGGTTGGACTTGATGTTCTTAGAGGTCTTTTCTAACCTTTTAATGATTCTATGAAGTTTCAAGCCAGTTTTTATCTTGTTCCACCCCCGTGCCTGCATATGCAGGAAAAAGTGCTGTCCAGTTTTGTATTAAGGAGATTGTTCCTTGTTTTGTCTACGTGTTGTTCAATTGTGATGCCTAATACCTCTGTGTGGAGTCTTGAGTAGCACTTGTTTAAATTCTCATGCTAACAGTACTTTCATTCTGAACTTGAAAGAACTTCAGTCCTTTCTGAGCTAGAAACCTGAACTTCCGTGATGGTGATAACCATGATGTTACTTGGCGTTCTCAGTTGTCAGCTGAAGTACTTAGATGGTAATTTATGCACACCTATAAAAGGGTTTATTATAAGCTTATAACTTATATTTTTATGTCAGGCTTGCTGAGTGAAAGGTGAAAGTAGGAAAGGAAGTGGGAATGGTAGGGGTTGAACCAAAGAATGGGGAAAACCTATGCAGATAGTAGAAGTTTTCCCTTTCATCTCATCTCTATTGGCTGTTCACTTGGCCTGCTGGCCTTGGTGATTGATACACCACCACACACATTGGTGCTTCTGACAACGCCTTTTTTAGTCATATTGTGCACATTAGTGCTGGCTAGAAAACTGTGATCTAGCTCTGTAGCTCATATTCTTGACTTGAGCTACTAATTTTTAAATTTAAGTCATGGCCTTTAGCTAGTGGTTTAAATCAGCCTGGCATTGCTTAGGAAAAAACCCAACAAATTCTAAATCCTGCCGTATCAGCTAATTAGGAAAGATGATCTTAAATCAAGTTAGGAATCATCTCTTAAAAGACATTTCAAAATCAGTTTTTTAGTAATAGCAGCATATAACACAGAGAAGACAGGGCACATAAGGCCTTGGCTAGTGTGAGGTGGATTTGAGACTTGCTGCAAGGTGAGCAGGTGTGTGAGCCAGAAGGTTAGCTGCTAAGACTAAGATTGTGTTCAGCTTCTTTTGTCAGTGCGTCTTGGAATCAGAGGGCTTGTGTTCTGCAGGCATCCAATGACTGTGAAGTGTAGGCATCTTTTCAAGTTTTTGGGGAGCAGACTTACCTGAGCTTTGCTTACTTGAAGGAGCTGCTGGAAATATCTGGAGAACGTAGCATCCATGTCTGGGGAAGAGGGAGCTTGGTATTCTGAAATGGAAAACAGTGTGATATACCTTAATGTTTATATGTACTGGCAAAATGTAGCGATCTTTTTCCCCTCTTTTGCTTCCCAAATCCATAAATACAATCTGTTGTCTTTCTATCTCCAGCTGCATTTAGAAGTTCTTTCATTTTACAGGTATACACATGGATTTAGAATATTTGTTCTGAAATATTAAGGGGACACCGCATTAAGGAAGTGAGTTGTTTTAACCGTAACAAGTGAATGGCATATATATTCTGATGTAGTCGTGGCAGACAAATCTGAGTTATTCCTTCCTGTAATCTATTGATAACTGGATTTTCCAATCAGTGATCAATGGGAAATGAAGCTGGATTGTTAGAAAGGCACACTGAGCCCCAACCAAGGGCAGGCTTGTCCTCTCTCTTGAAGGAAGTTTCATTTGTGTCCAGCTGGGAAAAACTGTTGTCGAAGCTTGTTTTGAGCAACAGTTGATGTGGAGTTGAGGCTATCATTTTGAATACAGCTTTTTAGGTCAGCTATTCAGTGTTCAGAGCATAGAGCTGGTGTGACATCTTCGCTCTCACTCGTTCTCCCCAGCCCCCAGAAAATGTGAAAATTCACAATGATCAGACAAGCCTGTTAGCACTTCGTACACTTTTTTCTCCTTCCCCTCCAATCACATCTCACTGTACTACTATAAATCTTCACATTACCCCAAAGGAAGAGAATTTGTGGAGGTTTTGTATGTATTTATGGCCTCCTTACCCCAATTAGTTCTGCCACAGAAGTTGAACACTGGTCATTAACCCAGAAGATGCTCGAACCCTGAAATGAGATAAGTTGGCATGTTCAATTTATGTGCATTTTTCTAAGTATTTCCAGAGGGAAAAAATTCTCACTTGCTGATAAAGCTACTGGTTTTAATTTAAAAAGAGGGATCAAACCAAGGATAACAGCTGTGATTCTAGAAGTTTCAGCCTCTCAGAGGTTTCTAAGAAGTAATTGCCAGAATATTGGAAAACTGACTATAAGTCATCTATCTATCTAGAAAATGTAAATGGCCAACTCTGTAACTACAGAAAGGAAATATCAGTCCATATTCATTACATGTTATTACTCATGGTATATCTGAAAGCTTTCTAAAGGCCTAAGAAAATTCAAGTAGTGCCTCCTAACTTACAATTTCGTAGAATTTGTATGTAGAAAATAGCTTATAATACATGGGAGCATTCATGTGTACTTGCAATTGGAATGTGCGGTGGTGCATATCAACAACCTCCAAGGAGCAGAAAATTTGAATTTAGCCTGATGGTTCTGAGACTATTAAATGGCATTAGCTGGAGGGGAGTTGAAAACAAGAGTATCAGCCCTTAAAAGTGAAAAGAGCAAGGGTGGGACATGAATCACGTTCAGAGCTCTGCTCATTTTCAGAGGTGGAGAATGTAACTGACATTTTCACATCTTAAATAGGAGGTTCTTTGCTGTACCTTGAAGGAGCAAAATGGCTGAAGATTTTCCATTTGGTCTGTAGATAACACTCCACAAAAATATTTCCCTCCTTTCTCATCCTTCTCACTTTGCCCTATGAGTCTGGCTTGTTTGGTGGGAAAATAATTGATAGTTTATGCAGTTTCAAGATTCCAGTGGAAACATTCTCTCCTTTGGAAATTTGAGATGCTGGCTGCGTATTGAACAGAACAAAAAAATACAACCAGTAATGGGTATATGAATTTTAAAATCTTAAAGCACCTTCTACAAAGTATATGTAACCATAACTCATACTGGTGTATCTGTAAAAGGGTAAGGAGAGGCACTCTGGTTTTACTGCAGCTTTGGGTGCTGAATACCTATAAGTGAAGACGCATAAGTTTTATTTAAATTTGAATGTTGTTATTTTAAAAGATATCTGTTTTTTTAAATTATACTTGAAATTGTTCAGCCATGCTAAGGACTGAATTTACTATGGTGTGCTATAGATGTTTGAATACAAATATCCTCGCAATGTCTGTTTTCTAATGAAGCTTTAAAAGCATTCAAACCACCAGAGAACTGCAGTTAACTGGAGCCAGAATTTGTTTAAACCACGTTTTGACAGAAATAATTGTTCAGGGAGAATATTTTTATCTGTTTTGTTTTTTCTGCCGTTCAGCTCTACAGGTGGCTTTTTTGGTGTGTTTGAGGGACAAAAATAATTGAATTGAAAAATTATTCTGATAAACTTTGTGTGTGTAGAAAATTTACGGTAGTTAATTTAATGAATCATGAGACAATAGGCTTATTTATGCACTTTAAATTCTGTTCTCCATAAAAATTCCACATAAGTATAAAATAATCTAATAAAACAACCATTTACATTATTTTTAGCTTTTAAGATATATGGGCAAATTCCACTCATATCTTGCAGAAAAAGTAAAACTGAAGATCCAAGACTTTCAGCATATGTATTTATTTGGATAATTATAGATAGAGGCATCTTTTTGAGGGAAGAAAATATTTATTATAAAAACTAATTCAATATAAATCAATGCATTTTAATGCTTAACGGAATCAGCTTTATGGAAATAACTGAAAAGCACGAATGCAAAAGATCAAAATTGATTATTTAAATAATGACTGAAATCTGCGATTTGCATCATTGTGATGAAAATCAATTCATCCTGAATGAAGCTGGGGAATAAAGCTCTTCCCTTCTGACAGGAACAGCAGCATTGTTCAGCAGCATCCTGCACATTTGTCAAGTTGTAGCTTGTTCAGGTCTCAAGAACAGAAGCACAAAGCTGGCCTCCCAGTTGCTTTTAATGAATACTAGTGGGTTTTTCCTGTGTCCAAGAATTTGATCTGTAGGGTGATCCAAAGGTCAAGAACAAACGGCTCACTATCGCTCACCTCTGCGAAGCCAAGGCTTTCATTTGCTTTTTTTAGTAACTCTAGAGGAAGTGCCTTAACTCCTTTTCAGAAGCAAAATTTTAATTGGCATAGATAATGCAGCCTGAAGAGAGTATAGGCAGGTTCAGCGATCTCCTTGAAAGATAATGTTTTGTGCAATGGTTTACTTTTCTTTCTAGCCCACTGTAAATTTGGGAGGGGTTTCATCGTGTGGTTTTGCATCGGTTTGAAATTATTTTTGTAACTTTCTTTCCTTTCCCTGCTTCATTTGCAATCATACTTTAATACAAGTAGCTCTAAGTTCATACCTCTCCCTTGTTCTGATCAGTGTTTCAGACTTCGTGTTTATCCTGTCAGAAAAGCATCAGAGGTTGGTTTTTTTCTTTTCAATTATAAGTTTTGTGATGCATCATGGATTTTGCTGACAGTCTTCAAGTTCTTGAAATAGCAAGCAAATTAACAGCAGATATTGAGAGTGAGGACTGGAAAACCAATTGGCAACTCACATGATGGGATTCAGCTATACTGATGGCTTGGAATGGATCTCATTTCTTTTATTTTCATAGTCTAAGTTGGCAATTAGCTTGTGCCTAAAAAAAGAAGGAACAGAATTGGACTACTCAGCAAAAAAAGTTCTTCATTGGTATTTAGTAGTGAGGAAACACTGGGCAAGACTGTTGGTGTTGTACCAGTTTTTCAGGAATTCTGGCTTTTATGTAGTAAAAGTCAGCAGCTGAGAAAAGTATTGGCAAAGACTGAAGTCGTCTGTCTGTGTTTAACAAAAACACCACCACTGTAGCACGATTGTGTTTAAAGGTGCAGGCTTCTGTTGCATTTTTCTTGGCATTTGTCCTTCAGGTCTCTCATTTTAGGGTGGAAGAATGTATTCCCCTGGTCTAGAATTGCAGTGGTTTGTTTACATTTTTTGCCTTGTTGGGAATGTTGCTGATTTTTCTGCAGTCTCCTTGATATCAGATTCACTTCTAAGTAAAAAAAAAATTTTAATGCTCTATTTACTTTTATAAGGTTTCTTGCTCTCTTTTTAAAAAATTAAATAGTCAAATGTTTGCAATTTTAAATATATAACCCTTAAGTCATTTTGAATACTATGATGCTAACCTGTCCTAGCTAATTCTTTGAAAAGCTCTGCATCCTGGCAGTCGGCAGATCATGAAGTCTTAATCTTTCCGTCACACTTGACTTCAGCAGGAAAAAGAACTTTGGCGTATTCATTACTAGTATAACACACAAACTGTGTCTGCTTGTGGATGGGAGTCTAGCCAGTTAAAACAGACGTAAAATTGTAACTCTCCTAAATGTTTTGAATCTTTCCTAGTGTGGAAATGGGGACTTGAATTCCTTCAGAGCAGTACCCAACAGATCGTTGGGGGAGCCAGAAGGAGCATGAGCTGTGCTCTTGAGGGGCTAGTTATTTATGGGCATCTACTGTTCTAGGTTGAAGTGTGGTTTGCTCAACAACGAGGTCATTTTGATATACAAGTTGTGCATAAAAACCCCACAAGTTGTGCTTGTGTTTGTAGTTTAGCTTTTTTGTGTGTGGTTTTTTTACTTGCCAGCTGTCCAGGAACAAGAAGTTTGCTTTCTTTTTGCTGCACACTGGAATAATACAGTGGTCAGTGTGGCATCTGTGTGCACTGAGCAGGATGAAAGGATGTGCACCCAGCAAGGCATTAAAAAGAGTAGGGATTAACTAGAATACTACAAAACTCCTGCCTTTTTAAACTCAGCTGCTACAGACTTAAACTTGAGAGGAGATGTGAACCCTCTTAAAGAATGGGAGCTGGGGAAAGAGGAGGGAAGGTGAGAGAACCCAACCATGGAGAAATGCCGTTCCTTGCAGGATTGGACTTGGTGCTGTGTGTTCATGCTTGGTTGAGTAAACCCTTCTGTGCAGCTTCTGCATTCTGGACTCCTGCTTTTCCATTTTCTTCTGCCTGTATGTCCTCCGTGCCACTTTGTGGTGGTCTAGTGCAGAAGGGAAGAAAGTCAAAACTGAAAATAGGATGCTGTTAAGGTTAACAGAAAAATTATTTCACTCAAGGACAACCATCTTCACAGTAGGAGAGTAGAACTAAGAGGGGCTTGATCTTCGACAAGCAGACATCAGAACAGCGTTTGCATTGGGTAGTGCTTTTCAAGCCCCATTAGTTTCTTTCCTTCATTGCCCCTGTACCCTAAGCAAGAAGAGTCAGGGAGAAGCTGGGTGCTTTGAATGACAGGCAGATAGGTGGATGCAAGACATGTGGGCAAGTGCAAGCCAGGGCCTGGCTGCTGAAGCACAGAGCAGGAGAAGGTTCAGGGCCCTTTCAAGGAGCTGGGGAGCCAGAGAAAGCAGGACTCCAGCAAGGACCTAAGTAAGTGGGAGACCAAGACTTTGCTGTAGTGGTTGGCGGACTATGTGAGGGCTGTATCACTGGAAGGGTGAGGCTCATTCAGCCCAATGTGCTCATGCATGTGTCTGTGCTTCCAGCAGGATTCATAATAAGCTTTAATTAAATATATAAGTATCAGTTACATACAGATATACATATGAACAATTTTGCTGAGTTAAGTTGTAACAGGAAAAATAGGGATCTTTTCAAGTGTCTTTACAAGATGCAATGAAATGAATGAGATTGGGGTGGGAAGGCGATGGGGGAGAAGGTACGTCTTGTCCAGCGTACTGTCAGGTGTGTGAAACAGGTGTAGTCTACAGGTGGTTTGTTTCATAGTTTGTCTATTCAGGACAAACAGGAAAAAATTGGAAGAACTTACATTGCTTCAGGTAGAGTTGATGATAAAGCTGACATGATGTGACTGTGATAAAATGCAATAGCAATGGAAGAGAAATTATGTTTGAAAAACTGTATTTGGTTTTAATACAAAAGTCACTCAAGTAGCAAGTACTAGATTTTATTCTCTCCCCGTGAAGGATAAGATTTCTCATGACTGTCTTCAAGATGATTTGGGTCATATTTATCTAATACTTATTGATCAGAATGCCAACTTCACCCTGACATGTGTATAAAATGCTTAAAGTAATTCACAGAGGCTACGAAATAAAGCAAAAATTGCACAAGCGCTTCAAATAAGAGAACACTGATTGTGAATCTGAGCATAGACATAAAGGTCAAGAGTGACAGCTACATTCATCAGATTTTCATGAGAATCCGTTCAGTAGAATAGGTCTGGCACCTTCTTTCAGAAGTGGTCAACGCTCATGGATTCAGTTGAAAATCAATGAGACCCCTGGGTATTTATAACCACCTCTGAAATCTTTAGGTGCTAGTCTACATTATGGTTTCTGTGGATCTGAAGTATGAGAGCTGCTGACATTTGTGACTCTACTAGTTAAATATCAAAATCTTAATATGGCTGAGAGCTGTGTTTGTGTATGTGCACACAGAGGGAAGGCTTAAGCAGTGGTTTACAAGCAGGAAGATGTCAACAGATTATCATTGTGCCTTCATAGATGTGGCTGAGTTGCGTAGACCTTTGAGTAAGTACAGAAGGCCTCACAGCCTGCGATGCCTTGCTAGCTCCTTGGTTAATTTTGCACAGGCAAGGACATTGTTTTACATCCTGCATGCACAGTGTATCTGGGAGAAAGTAATGGGAGTTACCACCTAATAACTCCTCTCTGCGTTCCTCTTCAGTGTTTTAGTAAGTACTGTCCTTTAATGTATGTGCTTAGCTATTTGCCTTACATACTGACATGCCTGTCACGCTTGGAAAACCTGTGCCCATGGCTACTTTGACAAAGGAAATAATCACAGAATCATTTAGGTTGGAAAAGACCTCCAGGATCATCTTGTCCAACCTTAATGCTTCCTAGAAAATGGATTCATGATGATTTGAAATGATATGACAGTAGTGTCATTGTATTTATTTTGCAAGTAATATTGTGAGTACTTGAGTATTGTGTCTTCAGATCTGCCAACCTGTCTGTCCTCTGCTTCTGGAGAGCTCTCGTCTTCTGTTCTGTACTTAAGCAGCATTTGCTGGATGGGTTGGACTGACAAGAAAGTTGTGTGCTCTGGTTCTTCAAAAAGCCAGTTTATTTCTGTACATGTGTGAATCAGTACATTTTACTGATAAAAGCTGGTATTTGCAGCTGCTAATTGTAGTGCTCTCTTAAGTAAGTTGTATGGGCTTGTACCCTGGGAATATACTTACAGGCTGTGTATTGCCTCAAACTTTATAAGAAAGCTTTATGTAAGAAGAAAGGATGAATCTTTCAGTCTCCTTTTCCTGGCAAAGATTTTAATGCCTCTTATTTCCAAAACTGGGAATGTAATAAAAAAAGAAACTGCAAGAAAGGTGTTCTCTTTAACACCTCTCTTGGTGTTCCATCTGGGCTGCTTGGGACACTTCCATGTCCCAGGTTGCAGGAATATGGAGGAGAAAGGCAAGCTGAGTCCTAGCCTGAAAGCTGTAGTCCTAAAGTGTTCCCGTTTTTAATCTGGGATGCCCCAATACACTCTAATCTCCATGATTATGAGTACTTGAATTTGTTTTTTCAGTCCTTAATAAGTTTGTCTCCCTCTTCTGCTTGTGAATATCACACAGGTTTTGTATTTGTTGAGAAACCTAGAAAGCACCATTTCAAAGAAGAATGTCTTCCACTGCCTAACCTGAAGATCCTTTTTTTATAAACTCCTCGGTTCACAAGGTTCAAGAATGACATTGTTCATGTTCTTGGGTGTATAGCATTGGAAGAGGTAGAGTTTTGGGGAAAGCTTAGAAAACATGAAAATAAGTATAAGTCACGCTAAAAATGTCATTGAATCTCTCTATAAATAAAGGATGATGAAATAATTCCTTCCTTAAGTTTAGCTAATTCAGGATTTTGGACAGCAGAACGCATGTTTTTAATGAAGCACGAGCTATGAGTGGTACCTGCAGTTGTTCTTGAACTCTGAAGCAGGTGCAGACACAGCATTTTGCATTGCCCTTCACCCGTTTTGTTATAGCCAATCAAATTGAGTGTTCCCAAAAGCAAAGAAGTAGTTTTCCTCAGACGCATAAAAAGGTTCCATCGTTTTCCACGTTGACACTACACATAGGTTGTGCACAACTTCTTACTGTTGTTGAACATTAGCAAAACTCCAGGTAATGAAAAAACAGACCTTGCCTTGCATTTCATTTTAAAGGGATTTATTTGTAGGAGTTTTCCCTGGCTGAGTACTTTTTTCTTATGTGGTGGAATCCTGCTCAGGGCCAGCAAAATCCTCTGGCCAGGATGGTGTGGCAGGAGCAGCACACCTCCTTCGCTGCTCAGATGGGATATGGGGGATCTCTGCTGGGTCTTAGCATCTGGCACCGTATCAGAGTGGCAGTGGTGTCTTGAATAACAGTCATTTATTATCTGCTGTTGTTGTATTTGCTGATCCATGTATGCATAGCTGAAAAGTATAGTTTCTGCAAAATTTATAATCATCTAATATCAACAGAAATGGAAGGGATACTTAAGTGGGACACACAAGTTTGCTTTGTTTCAGAAAAGGATTTTGTTGTTTCATTAATTCTGGAGGTAAAATACAGATAAAATATTCAGAGATGTAGAGGCTGATCGTCCATCTGGAAGTGAGCTGCTTTAGCCCAGAACAGCGAGACCTCGCTGTAAGGATGTGCCTTTAGCTGATAATTACTAGCAGTCAAGCTACCTAGAGTGTACACCTTGTCTTATTTATATTCCAGTCCTGTAACCTTCCCTATTCTCTTGTGCCTCTGTTCTATTAATCTACAAAACAGGGCTCGACTTGTGATTAGTCCTTAGAGGTTGTTTCTATTAATCAGGCTGCAAAACAGGTCTACTTGGATGTTCTGTTGCAAGTGCTTAATGTGCTTTCCTCATCAGTCCACGGCACAGAGCTGCTGGGGTTGTCTTAAATGGCAATGAAATCAGTGATGTGTCTGCTGCACTTTCTTTGTGTTTATGTCTTGATCGTGTTGCTGTAGGATGGGGAAAATAGAAAGAGGAAAATAATTGCAGTCCTGTAGAAAATAGCTCAAGTTAGTGGCTTCTGTGGCTGCACGTTGGTAGTTAACCCAGAGCTGCAGGATGGATCCCGCCACAGCCCAACTGCTTGATAGGTACATTTTAAATGAGAAGAACCTGCCCCATCTTTAAATGCGAGGATTAAAATACAAATTTTAAACACTTTTTTAGAGTTTTAAAGATGTATCTGTGCCCATAGCATTCAGAGGGCCATTTAAGGTAGTGTGTATTTTTCTGTAGTAGGTAGAAATCCGGAGAGATTTCTGCTGATGTATAACAAAAAGTAATCTCAGAGTTGGTGGAATATAAACAAAAAACCCCAAACTGAACTGTTCTGTAACACTTCCATTATTAAAACATCATGAAATTTGGACAATAAACAGCATTTGTAGTGAGAAACTAACCTAGTTTCATTATAGAAGATATTACCAACTATAAAAATGTAATGATTTATGCTTCTAATTAAATACAGTATTTCCTCCCTGTAGGAGAAAAGTATCTATTTTTAAAAAGTATCACAAGAAAGAAACCAGACCCCTAGTTATTTTTTCTATACTATTCCCTCTTTTTTTTTTTTTTTTCCTAAGTTTTTGTTATGTTGATTATGTATTTCTTTGCCAACTCAATAAAGTCTTTCACGGAACTAAAGAACTTAGGCTGCTGTCTGGAAAATCCTGTGGCCCCGGGGCAGGAGGGTTTGTCTCAGCTGCTGCGCTCACCTCTCGCCATGGCTGCGTCTGGTTTTTCTCTGTTTGCACCGGGCAGCCTCAGTTTCTCTAGTGCACAAGCTGAAATGAGCAGCCTCCTCAGAACTGGCCCAGTCTCGACTTCCAGTGAAGTCCACACCTGAGTTCTTGTTGGCTGCGCTGGGAGCTGGTCCCTTCCCGCTTCATGCCGTCATTTTAAGAGCTAATTTGAAAGGCTTTTGCTGCCTCACCCCCAGCTACAAACCGCTTCATTAGGCTGTGGTTTGTCCAGGTTGGCCTTTCATGGCCTAAAGAGCAGAGTTAAATGCCAGCGCGACCCTTCCCTCGGCTGATGCAGCGCAGATGTGATGTGATGTCTGCTCCTGCCTCATGGCTGACAGGATCCTGGCGCGAGCAGCTGCGTGAGCCGCTTACGTGCACCCGAGTAACCTGTGTCCCAGCAATTAAGGAGAAGAGGTTCCCAAATGTATTGTGCCTTGCCATTCATCCCGCCCGCTCTTTATTGTGTTGGTGGAGAAGGAGCTGGGGTTCTGGGTTACCACCACCTCCTCCCCGCGGCAAGCCTGCGGTGTGGCTGAGGGCTAGCTGTTTGCAGGTGCCCATATAGAAAGTGGTTTTGCAGACCAGTAATAACAGTCACTTAAATTAGTAATAGTTTGTACCGTCCAAGGTGATTTTTCTTTCCAGTTCTGGAAGGCTTTGGATAATGCTCTTTCAAAGCCACCACTGTGAAATGTTACATACATTGTTCTTAATAGGAATTCAAAATAAATAGGTCCCCTAACATGGTTTTCTCTAGTCCCCTTTTTGTAATCTCATTTTCACCAGCTATTTCTACTGGGTTTTTTCTTCTTTTCTCTTTTTGCCCCCCTCCTTATCATTTTCCCAATTATCAGAGAAATCACTCTTCCTGCATTGATTCATTTCGACCAGAGTCTGGAAGGCACAGAGAATCAAATTAACTAATATTTTACTTTTGCATGTGATTAATGCTAATGCTTACAAAGAAGAAAATACTTTACTGTGATTTAATTTTCATTCTCCAGTTGATTCTTGGTGATTTAATTTTGCAGAGGGTTGTCTCTCTGCTTATTGTCTCTTATGAAATCATTGGAGTTAGAGATGGAAAATACCTATTAAGTCACTGCCATCACAGGATTGTCTCCGACACTATATTTTTGAATGTTTTGCCCAGTTCTAATGAATGAAGAGAAGGAGTTTTAGTTAATTCCTTTTGAGATTGTTCCTTAGTAGGGGTTAGTAATGGGAACTAAGACTCTGATTATATTCTTCCTACGTTCATTTCATTTTAAAAAAAAATCCAAATTGTACCATATTTGTTGAGATGAGCCTAAAGTTTCTTGTACCTTTCATGATGTTTGTATTTTTGTACCTTTCAGGCCCTGTGTCAGTTATGTTGTATACTCAGTCTTTGTAATCCTTTCTGATTTTCCTCTTTTGCACTTTCTTATTTCTGGTCTGGTTTTTTTTATATTCCTGGATATTAGTGTTTGGTCAGTTGGTTGGCTGTTTATTTAAAGCATTTTTCACAAGAGACTGAGAACCAAGCCCCGGTGTTCTGCATGGATGCCGGTAGCATACTGTATGTTGAGTGGAGACACTTGGCTGGTTGAACTCCTGATGTATAGTGACCGTATGTTTCACTGCTGCTGCAGAAGGTCCGGACTTGCGTCACGCTGTCTTTTCGATGTCTTGTGATAGTGTGCAGCCCAGATCGTTTCATTCTTTTTCCCCATTCATGTTGCAAGCTCATACATAATTTGCTGTCAGCTGCTGCCCCTAGGTCTTTTGCTTTAGCTTATCAGCTTTCAGGTTTCTTCCTCACACTGATTATTTATGTTTTCTAATTCTTCTCAGATGTATTAGCCTGCATTTTTTTTTCAGAAGAAATCCCATTTTCTTACTCCTTTCACTGTTTCTAACCTCCTTTTGCATAATATCTTTCCCCGCCATCATGTTTATAACACCTCTCGCTATATTGAAATATGTGAATTTAATTAATGTACTGTTTACCCGTTCCTCCAGATCATTAATAAAGATGTTAAATAAAAGTGATCCTAATACCAGTCCCTGTGGCAATCCACTAGCACCTCCCGTGTGCTACTGCAGTCAATTTGTTTATAGCCCTTTAGCCACTATTCATCTGTGTGATAGTCCTCACAGGCAAGCCAATTTTAGGGTTTTGGAAAGGGATTGTATCACATTTTGCCAAAGTCTGGGATGATACAATCTACTAGATTATTTTAATCTACTGACTTGCCTGAATTTAATATATTTACAAAAATTGAATGTGATGAAGTAGAGCTATGGTTTTGGAGCACTTTGAAATCTTAGCAGCTGAGTAGGTATAATTCTTCTTTCTTAGAGCAATTACACCTCCTCCACTCCCACCCACCCCCCACCCCAATTACACCGTAATTTTGTTCTGTGCTGAATTTAGACTTACTAGGAGATAATTCTCAGTATCACTCCTTAATTCATGGTGTACAGATCAGCACCACGTTTCTCACTGCTTCTCCAGGATCTGCTTTAAAAATACTCCAGATGGAACTCCTCTGTTAATAATTCTAGTTGTGAATTGTCTATTGCTTGTTTGTCAGCAGTCATCACAAGCAGAGCTTTGTTATTTTGTAACTATATATATGTATGTCTTTTAAAAAAAATTTCATCAGCCTGTTTGCAAAAGCAACAGTAAACTCTTGCCTTATATTTAAGTGCACACCTTCATCCTTGTGAACTCTTGAATACTTCTGTGTTTGCTTAATTGCACTGTGGGTTTAAGTACTTTCTTGCTGTGCACCTTGGGGGTATGTATCATTTGGTTAGTAGCCCACTGAATTTGTATTTCATTCAGAATCAAAGATACTTTAAATTGCAATAGGAAGAATTTTTTGCTTCATGACTTTTTTCCATTTACATTATTCATGAACTTTAATAACATGTTGTGTCATCAGCAGTTGAATAAAAACAGTCTTGGGGAATTTCAGTTTCTTTTATGTATGTTTGGCTTGATTTTACAAGCTCCATGCAAAAATCAAATTTTACATTATAAAGTGTAATGTGGAGAGTTTGTCAGAGCTTGGTTGTAATGACACGACGTTCAAATCGCAACTGAATCATCATAACCGGGAGAAGAAAAGGTATTAAAATATGGGTCACGGCCTTGATTTATGACTACGCTAATCCAGAGCTGTAGTAACGTAAAAGCAGAGTGCTTGTTACTACCTTCTGGTTGCGCGAGGCTGGGAAGCACTGCAGTCTGGAGCAAGAAATGACTCACGGCGTGTGCGGTGCTCATACCTTGCTGGCCACTCTGAGCTGGGATTTCTTGCTTCTCCCTGCTGAAGAGGGCGACTTCTCCAGTGGCACTAAGCAGTGAGATGCTGTGTTGAATGACTTTAAACACAGGGATTTTGGTTCACCCAGCAAGCATTTAATTCCCACGGAAAAAGGGGAAGGGAAGGGAGGCTGGGAGACAGCTTAATCTGAGTTCCACAGTCAGTAATGTTGGATCTGAGCTCTGCCATACTACCCATTAATACAGACTTCTTCCAAGTCAGCCGGGTTTCTGACGCATTCCCCAGAGCATAAAATAGGGAAAGTGTGCTGACTGCAGGAGGGACACGGTTACTTCTGCATTTGCGCTTCAAATTTTGAACTGGCCAAGCTTATACTGGGGAAATGGTTTGCATCTTGTTGCTGGAGTGCTTTGGTTTTGGGGGTTTGATCTAGTGCTAGGTGCACTGAAATGGGATTTACTGTCTTGTTGAATGATAAGTTCAGGATAGAATTAATGCTTCAGTAAGATCTGCTAATAATGAATAGTAAGAAATGGGTTTGGTGTGTGTGTCTTTGTGCTTCTGTAAATGTGAGGATACCCCATTTGAATTAAAGTGCTTTCTGTATAAAGCAGGTAATGGAAAGTGGCCAGTAATATGTTTTTAAGCGGTGTTGTTTAGCTGGCCTATGTTCCTAGTGTGTTGAACCCTTGAGGAGAAACCCATTAAGAAGTTGCCCTACCCTCCCATCAGAAAGCCTGGTTTGTGCTTATGTGTATACTTGAATGCCAATTTCACCTAGGTGACCAATGTGAAATAATTTTAATTCAGTCACATTTCAGAAAGATATGTGGGTAAGAAGAGGTACAATAAATGCATTGCTTTATTCAGGAGGCAAACTGTGGGGTCATGGGCTCTGGGTGTAGAGGAGAGAGTGCTGTAGAGAGGTGTCTGAAGTTTTTGAGAGCTGGTTGCATATGCGTGTCAGAAATGCCTTCAAAATGAATAGTGCGGTTCCTGCGCTAGTAGAACACACACCTCCGAGGAGGTCTGGTCTTTCTGCTTCTTGAATGACACTGTGCTGGTATGCATCAAAGTTTAATGATATGACTATTTTTAATTATAGTATTTAATCGATATTAATCGCTGCAGACCGTAGTAATCAGTGGAAGTGACTTTTTAGAGTTGGTTTGCAGCCCTGCAGACTGCCAGGCAGCTGCTGCATGTTCTGCCTGTGCTCCCAGCTGGAGAGCCACGGCGATGCCAGAAGGCTGGAGCATATGGGTGAGGGAACGGGGACAGGGGGTCCCAGCCCTGACTCTGGCTCACCGTACAAGGAGCAGGAAGTAGCTGGTTTCTTTACCTTAATTTCTTCACCTACAAAATGAGACATATGATATTTATATGCTTTCCTCGCTGCTTGCCACGTGGACAGTAGTTTCAGTGCGTGAAGCACCGTGAAAGTGCCAGGTTATTACTGTTATTTTTAGCCATATGATCCAGCAAGTTACTGAGCAGATGCAGACTTACTTTCATGAATGATTTCAAAGGAGCCGGTGGGATCGTTTTCCTGCTTGAAGTTTGTGTACTTGCCTGAGTACTTGGCTGCATCATTGCACTGGAAGGCTAAGTAGGTGTCTATTTTTTGCAGGATAAGAAGGGGCGTATTTGAGATACTGTTGAAGTGGAATAGATAGCTGTGTTACTTGAAGTGGGAGCTGATAACGCGTGATTTCAGGACGCTTGAAGCCCTCTTCTCCAAAAAGAGGAAGGTTAATAAAAACCGTGCACTGAGTTTACTTCCTGAAATTTCTGTTTGGGATGGTAAAAGCAGCACTCATTAATAATTACTTTATTAAGAAAGATTAAAAGAATGCAGACAGGCTTCAGTCTGTACTGCAGGACGATGGAGTCAGGGAAGACCATCTGAAATTGTTTGTTGGAAATAGTGTGCTTGCTTGTGTTGCTATCCAAACCCAGCCCGCAATGGACTGGATAATGTGTCTTCAATGTAGAAACCCTTCCCTGGACTAAGTCTGCACCTGAATGCCTGTTGAGAACTTCTTCTCCCAAGGAAGTGATGAGTTATCCAAGATGGGGGAAATATCAGCCCTCCTCTCCCCAGCCCAAACTCTGAGTCCAGCCCATTTGTCTTCTGTGGAGCTGTGAGGGTCTTGCTTATTTTTCCAACAGACCCACCTTGGCACTGAACATCTATGGAGAAAGATATTTAGACTTCAAAGGAATTTAGACCTACATTTTACCTTGGGGGTAGGCCACACAGAAGCACCTGTGGGAAGAAATGCACCTTTGTACCTCACAAAATAATACACATATTCATTCCTACCTACTAATAACCACCTCCTGCTCTTTATTTAAAATCAGAGTAAAAGTAGAAGATTCAATCTTCAATCAAAGGCACTTCCCAGGTACTTGAGAAAAGAGTCCTGCAGTCCAGGCAGTGAAAACCGACACTGCTTCTTACCTTCTATCAAAAGCAGTGTTGAAATGTAGGGCCTGTTATTGTATATTTATTCAGGCATCAATCACAATCAAGGCTCCTGCTAGTTCATCTGTAAGGGCATTGTAATCCTATTTTTATCAGTTCCTTCCTGTACGACAGACAGTTAAAATAGCATGAGTAGGGGTCAGAAATATCTTAATGGGTTTGGTTCCCAGAGATATCGGTGACCAGAGGAAGAGTTTTGCTGAAATTTCTTCCTGCGCTGATAAGGTGGATAAACAGGGGCAAGGTGCAGAGCGAGGGCACGCCGTGGGAAGTAGAGCAGTGGATGGCACCATAAAGGAGCTGCAGAAAGATGAGATAGACAGTATTACTTAGGGAAAAACCTCAGGAGCTGATGGAAAATAAATGTTACCGTTTGCCAAGTTACCTGTTTGTAAAAGAAAGTGGTTATTTTTTTTTCAGGGCAGTCTGGCTTAAGTCTAAGTGATTTTTTTAATAAGCTTTACTCTTATTTTTGTTATTGCACTCCTTAAAAATCTACAAGTGGTTATATATCTGAAGAAAGTTGATTGTTGCTGATTGGCAACATTTCATTCTTGTTAACTTTGGACACTATGCTACTGACTCTTATTTAAATAACAGCATAGCTTGCTATACATTTGAGTTATTAATTTTTTATTTTACCTTTTTTACACTTTATTTTTTATATATACTTTCTGGTTATAAAGTGATAGATTATGCTTTTTAGACTCTTTTGTCATTAATTCAAGCAATCCTTGGATGCAAATTATTGGAATTAATTTATGAATGAACACAGAGAGCAGTTTAAAATGTATTCTCTTACCAGAATAAAACTACCATAGGACTTCTAAATACACAAAGTAAGTTAATTACAGCAAATTTTCTCCTGTAAGACAAAGTATTATCTTAGTCACATATTTTAAACTGATCTATTGTTCCTGGTCAAGCTAGTCTTTTGAGATGGCGGAGATAATGGACCTGGTCTTTCACCCTTAGTTTTTATTCATAAATTGCAGGTAGTACTTTTGCTTTTCTGATTCCCAGGTTTTGGGGCTTTTTTTTTTTTTCTTTCCTTTCATTTTAATCAAGCATTGATATGAACTCTTGTAGGGGCTAACATAAAAAATATGTTGTCTTTTCCAAAAGCAGAAACTAACCCTTGAAAATTCTTTTTCAGCAAACTGTGATTCTGAGAGCTTATTTGGGGACTTCTGCCAGTTCAGTGGCTTGACTTTTAACTTGAGGAGCAATTAAACATTGCTCATTTTTTAGGATATTAGTGGTTTTAATATATTATTGTAAGTGTGGACTTCATGTAGGTAGTTACAAATTGAAGGTAAATGTTAGAAATAATTAGCTGTCCAAAATAGAATAATGTACTTAATATAAACTAGAATTCATTATGTAAAAGCTTAAAATAAAAATCTATGTTCATTAAATCAGAACTGTAAGTTTGTCTCCCCACCATTTGTTGTTTGAACCTCAGTAATTTCTGCTGCAAGTCTGTGATAAACTCGCTGCAGAGAACAGCGAAGCCACACGTCAAGCTACTTTTCCACTTAGTAGAGTCTTTTTCCCCTGCTATTGTGCTGGGGAGTTGCAGCTGCTTAGCGCGCTTGGTTTTCTGTTTAGTTACACAATATGAGACTGTTACGCTAACAATGTGCTGAAGATTTTGAATGGCATTCCACTATGTTTTTATTTTCAGTTGTTAATTATTCTAATTGTCTATTCCAAAATATCCCTTCCTATGGAAACTTCTTTGAAATAAAATGCACGAGAAAGCAACTAATCAGGAAAGTCAGAAGTATTTCTGGAGACGGAAAGCCTTTTGCAAGCAATAAAAGGGTGCAGCAAATGGTTGCAGCGATCTTCCGTCATGGGGAGTGAAACACTAGCAACAAACAATAAGAATCCATCCCACTCCTTGCAAACTGACACTGCATGTGTAATGAGCCAAACTTTATTATTTCTTTACTTCTGCAATGGTGTGATGCCTTCTGGAACACACCTAGTGCAAATGGAGATGAGTTTGGTGGACTTGTGCACAGCTGTAGTGCTTTTCTCAAAGTCTGGAGCAGCTCATGGGGCTGGGCGATGCTTTTGCTGATGGAGACAGTCCCTCAGGGCTGATAGCAGGCAGGCGCTGCAGGGAAGTCTTCACCAGGGATCTCTCGCAGATTTTCTCGTGTGCCTTTTTTGTTTCTGTAATGGAAGTTCCTTGTGTTTTTCAGCCTACCTGTCAAAAGCACTGGCCTTTCATGCAGAGGTGTCGTGCTGAATTGTGCGTTAAAAGTCTTACTTTTGTAGCAGCTGACCTTACAACACGAGCAATTAAATCTTACTGCTTGAGCAATAAGCTTTAGTTCAAGAAAAAATTCTGCACAGTTACAATAATCTAGGTTTTGCGTTTGTTTCTGTTCTTAACTGTCGTTTCAAGTAGTATTAATCATTTGTGGAGGCATCGTATGTAAGTTAATTAAAAAGTTGGTCTAACTTTTTTTTTCCTCTTTAAATGACAAGGAGGTAAATACTGGTGTGAGCAAAAGACGTTATTCTAGTTGAAATAAATAGTGGGCGTGGAGGCGGTTGTGACTTCTATGTCACAGCTTTCGTGCAATACTTCTGATTCCAATTTTACCACGCTTCCCTCTCACCCCACCCCACTGTGATGGTTATATTTCAGGTGAATTCGTTCTACTCCAGCAAAAGCTGACAAAAAAGGCAGCCTTGGAAAAGGTATAGAAACCACTTCTTCTTGATATTCTATTCCAGAATTTTTTCCTTAGCATGGTGATGCTTTAAAACTGCTGCCCTCAAGGTAGCCGAGCAGCACGGGGAGCTCCCCAGGCTCTGCACACATGATCCGGCCATGCTGCCTCTCTGCGGCTCCCGGTCAGACACACTGCACTTGTAACTGCTCAAGACTGAAAAGTTGCTGTTAAAAATCGAAGGAAAGATGTTGACAGACTGTGGTTTCTATGCTTGATTTCTCAAATACACAATGAGGTTGCTGAAAGTAAGCAGAAGAGCCCCTTCTGCAAATTCAGGTGTGAAAACCTTCATTTATTGTAAGTGGCTCCCCTGAAGACATCCGTGGTTTGTGGAAACGTGATCTTACTTCTCTTTCTGCTTCCTCACTGTGTTTTCACCATTCATATCTACTCTTTTATATTTTATTCTATGGAGATTTTGTGTAGATAATCAGTAGCATGCCTCTAATCATTTGTGTACATTTTTGCTAGCTCTAAAGATGGTGCTTTGTAAGCAAAGTATGACCCAGAGCTCACTTCATTTTTCCATTGACTTCAGTGAGCATTTGGTCCAGTCCTTCTGATTCCCCTTTCATGGATTTCCAACATTTTAGTTTCATTATTATTAATGAAGCATGTTTGCAATAACTCTGCAGTAAATGTCTTGCCAATAGTCACCTGGAATTAAATCTTAATACAGTTTAAATCAATGGGCAAACTTCTCATTTCAGTGGGAGATGAAGTTTCAGTCCTTGTAAATGTCTGTCAGATCTGGGCTGAGAAGAAAGAGGACCCTTGTTCCCCAAGACACACGGGGACTCGCTCTGTTTTGATGTATTTTGCAGTCAAGCAGAAGTTACTGTATAAACTTTGCATTGTATGCCTGATACTCTGCAGCTAAAATAAGGCATTGTGATTGTAGAAGCTTTGGTAAACATGGTTAAAGGTTAAGTGATAGATTATAAAACATAAAAAATGGCAAATCACATAGCTTTTTTGGCTGTGAAGTATAATCTGATTTTGGTACCATGTTATAAAACATGGCATTTAATATAAATACTTCTACTGTAGTCATCATGAACTATCAAATAATTATCTCTGATAGTTACCCTATGTGAACTGGTTTTCATAATTTAATATCTTTAAACGTGCTACAAAAGTATATCTGTTTCTATGAATAGTGTGAGCAAAAGGCCCTGATAATTAAGTCATTTTCTCTTTGGGAAGAATAGAATTACCATCTAAAATATTTATAGGAAAGATCTCATTGTCCATGTAAAATATCAAGTCCAGTTTGAAATCACCGGTTCCTATAGCTTGAGTTCATCAGAAGTTAAAATGTCTTTGCATAACACAAGTAGAAGTTAAAAGTGTTATTAGTAGCTATTTTATCATGAAGTTCTATTGTCAAGGATAAAATTCCTAAGTGTAACAAACAGAGTGGGGGGGGGAGTGGAAAAAGAGAGCAAAAAAGAGGCACCGGATTTCCAGAGAAGCAAAAACTGATTAGTATAGTTTGAGAGGAAAACTAAGATAACTAGTAGAAGTTTTTATGCTGAGCTAGCAAAATTGGCATAGTTCAACTGAGAATCTGTTTGTTTTCAAATACCATGCAGAAAGCAGTCATAAAAGTGTCTTCAGCATCTGCAGAAAGGCTGCATCGGTTCTTTGGAAAACTCACTAGATGCATTTTTTAGGCCCTGGATAACTTTCTGACTGTCGTCCTCTGAGTCTGATCCAAAGCTTATTGAAGCCAATAGGATTTTTTCCAGTGATCTCAGTAGGCTTTAAATTATGTGCTTGATCCTGAAGTTCTTAGACAGCAGATGAGAAAAATTTAAATACTGTACTTGGAATTCTGCCTGGTGAAGGACTGCAGATTCCCATTATGAAATACAACATACAGTCTCAACCATATCTTGATGCCAGCTGTGGCATCTAAATAGCTTAGAAAAATATATTGAAATCTCCAGGCCTGTGAGAATTTGAAAATGGCTCTTGCTTAGTGCCTGCAAAGAGTCCTTCATTGCAGCTGTAGTCTGAAAAGTTACACGAGTGCTGTGTTTTTCACAGTGTAGATGTTTTCCAATATTTCAGTGTATTCTTTTAAGAACTTCCTTACATTGAGCAGGTATTGGTTCATTATGCAGATAAAAATAAAAGATTAGGGATGAAAGCCAGCTCCCTTTGAAGTCAGCAGCATTGGCTCCTCAGTTCTGTAAAGCCAGGATTTAATTTCAAAAGTTGGTTCAGAGGGCAAAAGCCTTCCCAACTAAAGGTGTGGCCAGCACAGTTTCATACCAGAGAACGAATAAATACAGGACCGTTATAATTCCAAGTGCTTTTCAGATGTACTGTAACTTATTGAAGATACAACTATTTGAAAGAGTAGATTAAATTCATCCACGTTACTTTAAAACTGCTAGAACTTTCTCTAATTTTAATTCTAAAAAGAAATGGTTTTCAGTGTTTGCTTGTGTTTGTGATGCAGTCCAATGCTACCAGGCTTTAGAAAGGCAGATGAGAAGGATAAGGGAAAGCATCTAATCCACACACCACCTTTATAATAACCCTATTTATAATGTGGGCTGAAGACAGAGAGCTTTTCAAGTTAAATTGTGTGGACTTGAAAGCATCAATGCTGAATATTTTATGTGAAGCTTGTCAAGGGCCCTTACTAAAATAGCTTAAAAGCAGTATCACAGTTGCCTTCTTATAAGCATTGCACACTTTCAAAGAAGAAACATGCTGAAGGGTTTTCAGTATTGCCAGAAGTTGGTATATATATTTTTTTAGGTGTCAGATTTTATATGCTGTATATATACACGCACGCTTATGTGAACAAACACCTTTCTTGCCACATTTTTGCAGAAGCTTTTTTTTTATATAATGCATCATGTTCCTTAAGATATAGTAAATTTTTTATTGATTTTTTTTTTTTTTTGAGTTTGGAGGTTTTATGAGGTTTTTCTCTATTTAAAAGCTGAGAGTTTAAGCTAAGCAAGAGTTCCTCAGCTCCTTTTTTAAAGAGGATAGAAAGCAGCTCCTGCAATCCGTCCAACATCAGCCTGTGGATGTGTTGTACTCTTTGCAAGGGATTGTCTCTCTCCATTGCCTATAAAGGAACCCACTGAACTGACTTGTACCAAACATTTGACTCCCTGAATGGCTAAATTTAGCTGGCCAGAACGCTAGTATTAATAGTTGTGCATTCACTGTACCTAATAATAACAGGATGTATTTGTTCCTGATGCATTGTAAGAAGTATAGCTACAGCAGGGATAAAGTTACCTCAGCAAGGAGGCTCGTTGTGACAGTGATTTAGGTATTGAAAAATGTTAAGCAGTGTGGAAAACTCATTCCTGATGACAGCCAGCAATAGCTTGTATTTTAAACACTGCTTATTCACCTGGTTGAGTACAAGTTGCAGTTAAGCAGTGAGACATTGAAACAGAAAGGTAAATACTGCTCTCCCTTTAAAAAAAAAAAATTGTATTTACAGGCAGAGTTGAACTACTTTAACATTTTATGAAAAAAATTGAGAAGGTCTGTTGAATGAGGAGAACTTTGAGGAAGCTTTTTAACCACTAGAGTATTGAATAAACTGAAGTCACCATCCTCAGTCTTCTGCTTCCCTTCCCACTTCTTTCTCCCACCTGTAGCAAAGGACAAAGATGAGGAAATGGCTTGGGCTTATGGATCTCTTTAGGGGCAGGTAATCTCCTGCATCCCTGGAAGAGAAAGGTTTCAGATGCATCCCACGACTGAGCTCTGAAAATATATCCCCCAAATATGGTATATCTCACTGGTATCATCTCAGTCATGGAAGATTCTGATCATCTGGGGCCTTCATTGTGTACTGTTAATGAAAACAGTTGTACAGATTTACATCTTCAGGGGAAACTAGCCAAAATGTGGTACAGAAAGCTATTTTAACCCTACCACTACTACTCAAAAGTTCATTTCCTAATGCTTATAAGAGAGACCCTGATGACCTCTGTTTTTTACACAGAAGGTATCGGGGTAGTCAAAATAATTTCTTCTGAGTATAAAGGCAGGTGAAGGCTGAATAACAGCTTGTATCAGATAATGGATGGCAGCAGGGCCTTATAAAGAGGGTAGAATGTGAAGTTTTGAAGTGGATATTGCTAATAGAAATACATTTCATATCTTCTGAGCTTTCAGAAGCAAGGCAATATCAAAGAGCAGACCAGCGAGAGACGACTTATTGAAAAATAAATCATGGGTGAAATTCTGAACGTTGACTTCAATAAGACCAGCATTTCACACACAGTGATACAGATGCTGGATGCTTCTGGATGGAGGTTGCTGCATACAAATGCTCACTGATCCGTTTTTAGCGTTGCTCAGAAGGAGTCGTTGCCATGAGAAGCAAGTCTCCTATCTCACTGAGGTGAGGTAAAGAGTAGTGTTACTCAAAGTAAGCAGTTCCTCAAATGGAGGAGAGTAAGCAATGTTTAGGTGTTAATTAGTAATATAAATCCATCTATTTTTCTTCTAGTGGTTACTTGCTCTATGGCATGAGCAAGCCTATATAAACCAGTTGACTTTTAAAAGCAGGTTATTGTCTCATCAGAGCAAGAAAAAGAGATTTAGAAAAGAGAAGCCCATGTTCGGAGTTTGATCGTGAAGTTATCTTAAGAACAATTCATTGTAGTTAACAGAAATACCTAGGTTAGGGTAATGATAAATGTTACCGTGCTCTTCTCCCTACTGTCACTGAGTGGAAGTCTGCAGGTTCTGAAATCCCAGTGAGTAGGAGGCAGCATCTTTTAAGCAAAAGTTTTCTGAAGGGTGTTTCCTTAATTTTTTTATCAATACCATCTCTGTGTTGCAGGGGTTTTATTGCCATCAGTCTCTCACAAGCCTTAGTGAGATAACCTGTGGTAGTAAAATAAAAAATATTTGCAACTTTTGGCCCTTAGTGATTTTTAATAATATGTGTGTATATATACATACATAGAAGTATGTGTGTATGGGTATGCATGCAAAGTTTTCTTAACCCATGTTCTATATCTCAGTCTGCATGAAGTCACATTGCAGAGTTTACCCTTGTTACCATTAACAGCTGGGAGTGGACCAGGAGCCAGGGGCAAAAGTGAATTTTCACATTTGCCAGGCATGATTCATTGGAGAAACCAGCTCTGTTGCTTTCTTGTGCCTTTACTCACCTGTCACTGTGGCAACACATAGTGACATTTCAAACTGCTAGCATGGAAATAAGATAAAAAGTGTTTGGGACAACTGGGAAATTTCATTTAGACAGAATGTCAGACCCTAGTCTCCAGTGAAAATGCTGTAGGTTTACCATGTCCAGCTTTGCGATACCATTCGATGTGAAATTAAATCAGAGGCCAGCCATGAACAAGAACGTAGGCGAGCCTGCTCAGCTGCAGTTTGTCTTGCCGTTCTTGTACTCCTGATCCCTGTTCCCTGCAAGAGTAAGTTGCAATGGCTGACCGGTTATAAAGGTGTTTTGAAAGCATGATTCTCACCAAAGTGTCTTTTAATTGCTTGCGCTACCTTGAAGTTTGAAAAGTTTAAGTCTTTAAAAACCTGGGTCTGGCCCTCATTGTTCTTGTGGATTGAGTTTATGCTGGCTAACAGGTACCTTGCTGTGCACAGTAACCTAACGCTGATATTTCAGGCCAAATAGGCAGCAGCATGGCTCCTGGATGGGTGAGTTACATGTATTCATAAGCCGTTCCATTCATTTCTCTCACATGGGAAAAAGGGTAGGGCTGCTTTCATCCTGCTGCCAACCCTTTTATCTCTAAAGGATCAAATTTCAGGAAACCTTTCTGCCTAGGTCAAAATTTCAAAGGGAGCCTGTAATATTTGAAAAGTTTAGCGTCTTAATTCTCATAATTTCAAGAGGAATATTTCTTTTCCTGCTGAGAAGACAAAACAAAGCAGCTCCCCAAAATAAAACAGAAACCAGTGAAAAAACCTGAAGCAAAACACAGGTTTGGAGATGTGGGGGTTAGTAAAAATGTGTTTAGTGTTACTTCACTTCCTACTATTCAGGACAGCACATTGTTAAAACTGAGGCAGTGTTTATACACATTGTGGTTATGGCTATAGTTGGGGCTATTGTTGAAGGATGTTACACAGACATTTATCATAGTATGTCAGTATAACCCATTGTAAAAATGTCCTGGTAGTTAAATGAGGCTTAGATTTAATGAGGCTGTAAGAAAGGACTGGTTTTTTTATCATACTGTAAATAGGGTTCCTGTAGCAATGTCATTGGGATTAACATACAGATTTTCTTTTGTTTTAAAGTAAGAGCAGTATCTCCGTGGAGTTAGACAAGCAGTTTAAAGAATACACTTTTACAAAGCCTTTGAAGTAATAGTTGTGTGGTCATATTTTGAGTACACAAAGATGGTTAAATGAAGATGTGACATTATAAAAAATTCAAACCTTCCCCCACAATAAACTAATAGTAAAATCTAGATAGTAAAATACTGTTAATGGCCAAGTAATACATTATCAATGGCAGAAGAACCTTCAATACTTTATAAAAGATACTCACTTAACATAGTTTCAAATGTTTGTGCTACTTCATATGCTAATAGTGAACTGACTTTAATAAATGTTTTTAACACAGCTGCCACAGAGAAATGTGAAAATGAGGCTCATAACCTTTAAGATTTTACCTACCAACATTTATTTTTCTTGTAGCTATGAAAATAGCCATCCAAACTTCCAAAAGGGTAGTCACTTGGACCACATTTTAGCTTTCTGCATTTATTTTCAATCTGACATATCTTCTATGAAGCATAGGGGATGTCCCTTATGTTTAAGTTAGAAAGTATGAACACTCTAAGGGAAAATAAATATAATTTTAACCATTCAAAGGGACACTAACAGCAAAAGATTAGGAAGTGAACAATGTCTTACTTTACTCAGCACATTTCTTTTATGGTAGGGATGCGTCGTTACCTTTAAAACTGTCGTTTGATGGTAAAGCTTTAAGTGAGTTTTGCCATCAAACAAGGAGTTGTGCCCTGAATAACCAGTCCTGAGCCCAGTGCTACAGTTCTCCAGTCCTGTATTTGTGCTGTTGAAGGTCTGAATCCTGTAAAACCAAACAACTTAAAAGATATTCCTTTTTTTTTTTTTTTTTTTAAAGCACTGGTAGCATCAGTGACCCCATCTCAGTCTCACCAGCACCACCAGCAGGGAGCAGTGCCTGTGTTGTGGAGGAGCGGGGAAGGCTCGGGAGAGAGGCAGGTTTTGCTGCCAAAGAAAAATACCTAGCACGAGTCCCTCTAGTCTTTGTAGATCGAATAGTGGTAGTCCCCTCGCGAGAGACGGCTGTCCGCAGTGCAGAAGGCTGGACTACCCTGGGCTCCCGCCTTTCCGACAGCCGGCCCTGAGCTGCGGGATGGAGCGCGGCTGCCTGGGGGCCTGACTCACCCGAGCACGAGGCACAGGACCCAGTTCCGTATCGTTTGATTCCTATTTTAGTATTGCTGGCTTTAAGAGGAAGACCTAGACAATGGAGCATTCTCAGGAAAGGGAAAAAAAGAAGATCATTCAGGATGAGGATATTTGGATCCATGGCAGTAGCCATAAACACAACAGCTTTCCTCTTCCACCAAGAAAAATTTCTACTTAGCCAGGGACTTGCCTGGCCCATCGGTGTCCCAGGTTCTCCTTTGGCAGCACATTTCCTTTCAGCTGCTACATTCTTTGCTTAAACCTTTCTGGGGGCATTGCTAAGGGCATGATCCTGAGTGCTTTATCCTACACGAGTAGATTCCTGCAGCTCTCTATTTAGAAGGCTATTTAATGTTAGCTCTCTATTCACTTGGAAATAATGGTGTTGGGAAAAAAAAAAAATTGAAATGGTTTCGGAAAGTAGTTAATTATAAAGCCTACCATGGCCTGAAGTATAAAATACATTGCAGACTGTGAAATCACGTAGGGGTGCATTACTAAAATAATTAATTTAAAATTTTACATATATCACCCACACAGCAAATGCCGTGGCTGCTGCTAAAATGAGTCCAGTGCCCTTCAAAAACTGCGAGCATCTCTTGTATCTCCCACTCACCCTCTTTTAGATACACTTAGTTTCTTTTTTACTATGGGCATGCGCTTTAAGAACATCAATTTTGTAGAAAGGCTTTGGTAAGAAATTAAATCTTCACTGCATTTATTTTAGCATTATCATCGTGTTTGTAAGACTGGGCTTCGTGTCCTTGACTGCCTGATCTAACATGGCAAGAGGTGCAGCGACCGAGCTGCTACCTGTGCCGTGCCACCTTCATCTGCTGCAGCGTCTTCATTGTTCTCGAGCAGTTTGTGTCGGCTGTAAACTACTCTTAGACCGTTTACAGTCCTGCCAGTTCTCTCAAAGGGTAACGGAGATGTAGGGCCACCCCTGTGTGCTGGCCTTACGCCGCCGCGGGATCCCATCGAGGCAATCCTTTAAGTTCAGCACCGTTGAACCAAATTTAGGGCTTTTTTGTGCCAGTGCCACTGTGTTTGCCTATACATACCAAATAGTGTTTAAATGTTGCAAAGCCTTATCTCTGAGGGCAGGAAAATAGCAGGTGGGTTTTGGTACTTGGGGGTGACAGGGTGGTTTCTCTTTTTCTTTTTATTTATTTTTGTTGTTGTTGCGTTTACTTTTGAAGACGTGAGAACACGTCCTGTGCAGGTTCTGGTTTTGTGATCACCTCCAGCCTGTACCTGCTCTCCGGTAGCGATCAATATGCTGAGATTCTTACCTCTTGTCAGTCTCATTTCCAGTTGGTGCAGGTTCTTGACATTCAGTGCTTTATCAAACATGGGCTGCTTGGCACCTATTACCACTGATCTCAGCATTGCTAATAAACAGCAACATCAAGGCCATATTTTCTGGTTCCTGTCAGACCACTGCTTTCCTGGGTGAAATAAAAGTCCTATTAACATGCTCCTCCTCATTGGCTCTGACAGTTTGATTAATTAGGCCCCCTCTTTAGATGACCTCTGCACTGACACGACAAGGAGGTGAATATAAAATGAATAGTTTGCCCACATAATGGCCTACTGCAAGTCCCAGATTTTTATCAGAACAGACTGAAGTCCGGGGCTTGTATTAAAATCTACAGTGTATGGCAATATATGGCTGTGGGTTATGAACCACAGGCTTTACAACATGGTTAAAGAATTTAAACCAAAGCAGTCCAAGCCATCCTGATACATTGACTTCTCCTCTAAGAATTAATCTTTCTTTTACTCTCTTGGCCATACAATACAAATCTAATTCATTTACATTATCAAATAAAATGACCTTTTGTTTTCAACAGATTTTTTATTGCCAGAAAATACAGTATGTTAACTCTGTGGTTATTCAGCCTCCCATAAAATACTAATGTAAAGCCATAATTCTAGAGCCACTCTATTTAAATGTCAGTCTGCCTTTCTATTATAAACCACCAGTTCGTAGGCTTGTAACCCATCGGTAAAAAATGTACTTAAGGTGAGAACTTGTAATACAAGCCCACAACTTTTCTTTGGAAGTGTTTTTTTTTTTTTAAAAACCATGGATGTATGTGATCCCAGGAGATGGATATGTAATTGTGAATCTATAGCACAGCATTTGTAGCACCAGACACATGAGACTACGCCAGCACGTTGCCCACTGCACGGTGCCCCTGACCGGGGCTGGTGCTCTGCGCTTCCAGGAGAAGTAGTTGGGTCAGGTGGCTGTGCGAACATCTGTGAACTATGTTGCACTCCAACCAGGAGGCAATGCAGGCTTTTCATCAAACCTGGAGTTTTGACCAGCGGTCAGGAAGACAGACATCTTCCCTACCTCTTTTTTTCTGCTGCTTGCTTGCAGTTAATTACATTCTATTAACACTCTCTTGAGGGGGATTATGAGTTTGCAGGTGGTCTTGGAGACATCTGGGGGTCAAAATCCTCTCTCCATCAACGTGAGAACTGGAAAAAGCACCAGTAGCATTTTGTTGATCAGGTGGAGTCACTAATACTGAGGCAAAAATTCTACTATGTTGGTTTCTAATTAAAGTTTTCATGTTAGTTTGTTTTTCACAGAAGAGTCAAATTAACTCTCATTCGGTCTGTGGTAATCTGCATTTCCCACAGACCTCTGTGAAGGGACAGCGTGAAGGTGGGTGAGCCTAACATTAAACGCTGTGTAAATTGACCCGTGTATAATCTAGGCTTCTTGTTTAATGGTCATGAAGCCAACAAAAGCAAGTGACTGATGCTTCAATAGATCCTTTTCAATTAAAATAATGCTCTGTTTACCTCTGTGATGCCAAGTGCTCTCTGCAGTCTTTTCAGCAGCTTCTGCTTCTCTTATGACCCTCATATGTTTTTTCCCCTTAGTCTTTTCTGTCATCTTTCTTTTCTTTGTGTTCATCTGTTGATCAAGTAACTGCATTACTTTAATTGATTTGCTAAATTGGCTCATACATAAGACAACTCCTCCAGGTAATAACTTGAAAATGTTAGCGTATATCACTGGGGTCGTGCTTGAGTGCTACAGCAGTTGGAGTTTTCATTGTTTGGGAGTGCATTTCTTCAAGTTACTTGTTGGACTCTTTGTCACAGGCAGAGCAACAGGAGATAAATGTATTTTTATACATATATATATATATACACACACACGTTGTATGCATGCAATATCAGGTGTAGGATTTTAGTATGTGTGAACTCTGTTTGCATACAAGAGTCCCGAGGTTTCCCGAGCTGAGAAGGAGGTGTGATATGCATTTGGAGATCCATAATCACCCCTTTCCCTAGATGACTTTTTTTTTTTTTAGTTTCTTGTTTGACAGAATTTGACAAAGTAACAATGTTTTTTTGATGAAGATTGGACGGGAGTCGCTAACTTTCGTTTTCTGCAGCCTCCAAAGTAGGATCAGAGTTTTCAGTAAAGGTGAAATTTTGCGGTGGCCGGATATTAAACTTCTGCACAAAGCAGAGACTATAATAAATGAAGAAAATGAAGCAAATCTACATATCTTTTAAATAAATGATCTTTCTTAAAACACATAATTAAATCACAAACTAGTATGATTTCTTGAAGTCCAGCCATGATATTTTATAGTGTACCTAAATTTCAAATAAGCACGTATTGTGACACGGAAAATTCTTTGATTATTTTGGCTGTTTTCATCTGGTTAGCGAGGGTGACCGACTTTACATCCAGCTTTAAGAATAAGCTGAAACGGAAGGTAGCACAGACTTCAAGCAAACAAGAAATGCTGGAATTATCCTGTGGCCTATTTATAACTAGCTGTTTCCATTCTCTTCTGTAAATTTTCAGCAGATTGTTACAAGTTCCTACCATTAGATATTGTGGGCTGTGTGTGCATGGAAGACTAATACAGGTGAACCTTGTTTAGTTTTCCTACCAGGGATTCTGGAAAGTTTTGGTTTCTTCTTGAAGAATGCTAAGCAGCATTTTGAGCAAAACATAAATAAAAATAGTGATAGTATTTATAGATAAACAGCACCATCTGGCAATCGGCACTCTCAGTGTCTGATTTGAAATCAGAGGAGTAGATAAGAAAAATTGACTTATTGTTAAAGACTAATAATGGAAGTCATGGAGGGTGGCATTCTGTGTCTACCATCCGATTCACTCTAAGCAGGTTACTTAGGCATATATTCTGACAAATTTATTCTTGGTGTAGTCAACCGAGTTCTACACAGTACCTTTAGAAAGAGTGCCTATCTGGGCTGTTCTGAGGCTAAATTAATTCTTACTTGTAAGGTACTTGAAATGAGTTTTTGAAAGCCTTGGAGTTCCTGTTGTTGTGATGGAGGTTTATGCTTAGCAGAGGGGTTTTTTTTTTACTTTTCAGAAACAACAAACTTTTCTGATAATTCTGGAAATCAGGTCAGGAAAAGCATGGGCAACAGTGATGTCCAGAAGGTAAGAGCACAAAGACCAAAATCTCTTCTTGATGCTGTGTGCTAGAGCAGGGAACTGTGTTAGATGGAGTGCTCTAACGAAATGCAAAAAGAAGAGCTAAATGGGGCTCTGATGTAAGACTGCTGTTCGAGAGACTTTATAACTCTGAATCCTTTTCAGGTATGTACTAACCATAGTTCTGCTGTGAGAGATTAAGAGTACTGGTGATGGGTTTTGTTCCTAAAGTGGCTCAAAACACAGAGGTGGTATCTAGTAGGTATTCCTGTGTGCATAACACAGCAAGTCTCTTGTTTTCAGAGGGTCGTCTTCAGAGAACAGAGAGAAATTACTTCCTTTCAGGTAACCCAGCTATTGCTTTTTTCTGCATCGTCTGTGGCTGGGTTTTGTACGATGGCTTAGAGAAGTGGTGATATCATGTACTGTTCTCCCTCGTTTGTTAGCCAGGATTCAAATAGATGGGCCTGCACGACCTGGAGCTGGTGCAAGGACTGATGACGGGTGTGTGGGTGGGCCGTGGCCTTTCTGGGCAGCAGTGAACTGGGACCTTGTCTCGGCGGCTCTTAGGGAGTCCCCGGCCAAAACTAATCCTCTGGGGGAAGACTCACCTCTTTTACTGGTGTCATTAAGTTGCGTGTTTTTAGAGCGGTACAGGGCACAAATGTCAAGTTATGTAAAGGTGCTGAAATACTACATAAAAAATACTTATCTGGAATTTCTCTGGCCTGTGGCTTTAGCATTTTTAACAAGTAAGTAATCATATTGTTCTCTGACCAGGAATAGCCTTTTGGAGGAACTACAGAGGCTCTGTAGCCATGCTAAAGATTTCTGTTCTAAGCAGCATTCAAAACCATGAAGTTTCTAGAGACCGTTAGGACCAAGAACCGAATTCACTAATAGGGTGAGCAGACAGGCTTAACTTCTTTCCAGTGTTTTATTTGTTATACTAACTTACATCTGGCAACGTTTGTATCGCAATTCACTGGAAGGTAACTTGCTTGTTTTAAAGGAAGCCATCTTTCAGTTACTATTTTCCAAATGTGCTACTTGTATAAATATATAAAATATTCCAGAGAAGCTATTGGATGTATAAATTAGAAGCTAAGGATGTACACTTGTACAGGTTTTGTTAAACACACACTACCCTTGTGGATCGAAAATATGCACAAATAAGTGTCTTTACTTCCCTTGTGCTGTCACTGCAGAAACAGGGCTACCAGATCTACGTGGGCTGGAAGCTTTGTCAATCTACATTTCCTGCATGGATAGTAAGAGGCATGTAGAACATTAACTTAAGCTGTAATACATCCAGTGTACTGTGATCATGTTTGCTAGAAGAAAGCGAGCAGCCAAGCATCATTCTATAACATGCACAGTTGTTGAGCAAAATTAAATAAAAATTTCAGCCACCTTATTTTTTTTCTTTTGTTTCCTCTTTCCCTGGGTCTGTCCCTCAAGAATGGACATTTGGTTTATGTTGTGGTGAGCTTCAGGACCAGAGAGCTCCTTCCCCTAAGCAGATACTCTCAGATTCTCTATGTTTCTACAAAGACCTATCAACTTGAGGTGTTCAAGCTCTTTTCAATACTGCAGCATCCTTTGACACTTCAAGGGTGTGCGTACCCAGCACAGGGATGCAGAATGGGAATGTAGGGGACAATGTGCCCAACGAGAAGTGGTTCTGCAAATCAGTCCAGCATGGTACTTTGTAGGCGGGGACATGCAGTGTGCTTAAGGTATGGACCCAGCTGAGGCTGGTGCTAGCTTACACCAGGTCTATCCTTCAAGCCACCCTCAACTCTATGCAGCACAGAAATATGCATGGTCTAATACTTGCTTCTATTAGTAGACCTTTGTAATTCTGTTCTTTTTAAAAGTAGAATGAAATTAGCCCTTGAGTCAAGTTTGAATTATTTTCATATTTTTGGGATATTAAAATATCTCCCAGATCTCATTAAGTAAAGCCCTAAATAAAATAATTGCAATACAGTTAGGGATTGGAAACCTCAGAAGGCTTGGAGGAAATTTCCTCTTTGATGAGCAACTCAGATACTTAAGCAAAGGTTGTCTGAGTCATAAACTTGAGAAATTCATCTACTCCTTTCCTGGCCTTTCCAGTATCCACTAGCTTCCTAGTGGTGTCCTCTCCTCTGCTTCATTGTGTGTTCTTTACCTCTGGGAGCCCTGTGCTCTGTCCTGCTGTCCTCTGTGTGTTGTGGTCCTCCATGATGTTACTAGAATTTTAGCCTCCTGTCTGTTTGCTCCTTTGTTCTTAAGTTTCTTAAACCCTGGTGCATTTTTGTGTTTCTTTACTTAACTTCATTCTGTTTTCTTTTTTTAAAAGAACACATCTTCCCCACAGAAGATGACTTGTGGTCTGAGATACTGTCTGTGATGTCTGTTAACAATACCAATGTCTTGTATTGTTAACACAGAACATGTGAACTGAACAGAATTTCTCTGCCAAAATGCACCGCTAACTGTTCGAGACACAGATAGATGGTGCCGGTGGTTGGCGTGGGCCATCGGAGAAACCAGATACTGAAAGGCATCCTCTGAGAGGTAGTAGGCTTTGAATGTGGCGACCAGAGCTCACTTAGCTATCAATAGCAGCAGGGGCAGCCCAGAGGGAGCAAAGGCAGAGATATGCAGAGACTGAGGGAGGGAAGCTTTGCAAGATGCAGGAGGGATTTTTTTCCCACGTACCATTTTCCAGTCATACGAACGGCTAAAGCTGCACTTACTCCTGTATCTGTCCCTGTTTTAGGCGGTAATCTCGTCCAGATCAGCACATCCATGGAACGCGCTGAGTGGCGGCAGTCAAGGTCCTGTTTTTTTCGTTCCTACCTCTCACAGATTCAAGCATGGATCTCTATCTGACAGAAGCCTAAGCTAAAACCTCCATTGACCAGTTTGTACAAGCTGAGGTAGAAATTGAGAGCGGCATAGTGCAGGGAGTATACCAGGTCACACCAGCTTGTGGTGATGAGGTGGAGGTCACACTAGCTTCTGGTGATGAGGTGGAGGCTGCAACTTTTCATGGTGGAGAACTGCTTCATAGAGAAAAGGCACCATGTGGACTCTTTCCCTCCAACACGGTGGATGGGTGGGGGCTGTGTTCCTCAAATGGTTTGTCATTTAGACAACCAGCAAGTGTTTAGAGGTTGTAATATGGAAGTTGAAAGAGAGAGATAAAACCTATAAACTAAATTTAAAAAAAATATTACCAGCAGTTGTTGAGGCTTCAGGTTTTTGTAACATTGTAAAAATAGCAGAACTATGTTTTAGAGACATCCTGACTGCTGTGCAGGTCAGCAGTGAGGAGATACGTACAGTGGCACGGCTAACATAATCACAGTACGTGATTAACCCACTTACATGAGAGATTCAGCTGCTTAAAGATGCAGGGCAAGCAAAATCACAAGAAACCAGACCCTGTGGTGTTTCTTTCAATAGTCTATTATTGTCCTCACTTTCTAAATGGGACACTGAGGCACAGCAAGTAAATGCTCCTGGGAACAAAATACAGCTCGGGCCACCAGACCATGCCTCTTACTGATATCACAAGATTACATATAATGAGCACATTTAGGAAATCATTAAGCCTGTAAGATTTCCTGGTGGTTGTTACATTATGGAAAAAAAATTTGGATATTCACTATAAAGAAGAGCTTAACCAAAACCCCATACTTTTGTAGCACTGAAAGCAAGTTTTAGAGCCTTTATAGATGCTCTTATGTTGTAAAATGTGCTTCCCTAATGCATTGTGCACTTGTCCTACTCAGCCTTTTGTTTCCATGATTACACACACGCTCATTCTTGCCCTTCTCCCTCGGCCCATGCTCCCGTCCCTTTTTGTGCCTTCCCAGTGGGCACGCTCTGCCCGCTGACTGAACGGAGCCGGGCGCGTGTGCCGCTCTGCCCTGCCAAACACCGGGGCACCGCGCTCAGGGCGGAGGGAGGAGGCTTGAAAGGCTTTGCTTTTCTGCACACAAAAGTCACCTTTTTTTTCCCCCCTTTATGGTTTGTTCTCTGCTGGTCCGCTGCGCTGCTGCAGCTTTTGTCTAGGGCTGTAAGAGAGACTCTGGGGATGTGTTTGTAGGCTAGTCCTGTAGCTGAGCAGGTCTTGGAGTGCACATTGGTGTCCTGTCCTGCCGGTTTTGTTCTGCTGATGGAAGTGTCTCTGTCCCTCGTGAGCCTGGTCTGTGTGTTTGGTTTGAAGGATGACAAAAATAAAGAGCATTTCATTATTGGTATTAGTTGTGTAGAAGTGCTTCCTGCTGCGATGCTTTTTAGACACCCCCTCGGCTGTTATCCCACGGAAGGAAGCAGACTGAGATTTCTGCTTTCTGTGCACTTTACTCATTGGATTAAGGATAAAATCAAAGCTTTCCTAAAAGACTGGGTAGCCTTAAAAATAAATTAATACACAGGATTAAAAGCCCGTAAGATAATTTATTTTTTCTAATCCTGTTTAGAAGTAACTATTGAAATAAATGGATTTACTAGTGGAGGTAAAAGGAAAACCTGAATCTAGAAGGTCTCATTGTACATTTACCTTTTCAGTTGTTGAACTCTGAGGATCAGGTAATTAAATTCATGAGCCAGAGAAGAGGGAAAAGTAGATAGTAGGAGATATCATCCTTTAAAAATGTTAAAATTCCAGAAGGAGTTGGAATTCCTGTCTCACCTGGATGAACTTGGTGATGATGATGGCCAAGTGACGATGTGACGATGTTGCTTCTGAGGTGTGTGCACCAAGAAGCGGCTGTGATTTTGTGTCATAAAATAATGCTCTGTCAGTGTGCTTGTTTGTTTGGGTTTTTTTGATTTTTTAATGCAATAGTAAAACTATACAAAGTTGCTTGGGAGGAGGGAGATCCAGTTACCTGCTGAAGAGGCAGCTCTCTGCTGTTTAAAAGCAGATGGATTTGTGTGGCTTGTCAGAGGGTTCTCCCAATGCAGCTGTAATAGGAGGGTGAGTCTTGTCGTGAAGCTTAAGATCCCCTCCTTCCTGGTATTATGTCAAGTCACGTCTGTGTCTCTTGCAGCACAAGGTGTGAAGATAATATGCAGCCTACTGCATAAGCATTCTTTTAATTGCCGAAAATGTAACTTCCAAAATGCCAGCTGGAGCGGGATCTGTAGGGATTCCTGCATAGAAATGAAGAATTGAAGAGACTAACAATGGGCCAGGTGTCTGCCTTGCATGAGGATATTCCCTCGTCACATCTGGTGCCAGCGTAGCTGCTATCCCTAAATGATAAGGAAGCTTTGCAGTCAGGGGAGGGCTGAGCTGTCAGGTGAGCCAGGGATCAAGAATTATCATGACAGTTTGATGGCACGTGAAGGATGCTGTGAAGTGTGACGTGGTTCTGACGAGCAGAGGCTCAGTTAGGTTCTCCTGGACGTGGGCTGACTTGCCATGTATCAGGTATGAGGAAGTGTTCTGGTCTGTCAAACGTAAAATGATAAAACCATTTGTAATCTCTCATTACTAATCCCTGTGGCTGTTACATCTACACCTCCCTTGTGGCGTTATTCAACAGCTGATAGCTTTCTTTTCTTGCCCGCTACCTAAAAATGAAGTGTACTATGAATGGTTTTAGGGGTTAACTTAAATCTTTTACTTAGAGCTGAATAGAAAAGAAAAATAGGTCAAATCTTAAATACAGTTACTAATGACTCAGTAGCCTTTAGTTGTTATTTGCACCTGATTGCAGCTTACCACAAGCGGGTGCAGCCAAAGTTCATGATGACGTTTCTTCCTAGATATGAGGTGGTTTCTCCCAGGAAGTCACCAGCTTGAGAATATGTTGCAGAAGGCACGTAACTACGTGCGTGCTTTTTTTCCCTCTAAATATTTAGAAGTTGAGAGCAACTCTATTTAACTCTATTTTAAGTGTGCAAAAAGGGGCACTAATAGGAGTATAATATCCCTATCGGGTACCTCTTGCTAAGATGCTACTTACGTACAGTCCCGGCTTTGTCTTTCCTGCACGCATTTGAGGTTTGCTGGGCATAAGCAGCTACTCATCTGTGCGCTCTTGGGATTCACAGTGCATCAACTCCGTTTGGTCTGCACTGCAACACAGCACAGTCCAAACATCAGGTGACCTTTCTTGGGATCTCATCTAAACCTGGATCTGTGCCATAAAGCTGTTTGTCTTCCTGGTGGTGTTCTGAACACGTCCTCTTTCCTCTTGGCTTTCTGGCGGGGCCTGGAAGCCCCTCGGAAACGCAGGCGGTCCCGGTTTGCCTGGCCAGGGCACAGTACTCACGGTGAACAAGCAGCGCAGGTCCGTGTTTTAAATGCCCGAAACCTAAATCTGTAATCCAGGTGTTCTTCCAGTCATGCCTGCTCTTCTCCTCAATTTATTCATTTTGTATGAAAATACTTAGTATATTAAAGAAGTACTTGACGATCTTTTTTTTTATGTGTGTGCACATCCTGCATAGTGGGGAAGGTTTCTCCAAAGTTTTCTTACAAGTGGGCTCCCATGTGGTGCCTGTTAGTCACAGCTAATTACAGAGGCTGGTGAACGAAGTATATATTGGAGCTCACCTTCCCCTCCTCCTCCTTCCCCAGTGCTACAGAAGAAAATAAAATAAAAATCCTGCAGACAAATCCAGGTTTTTCTGTGGTTGTGGTCTCTAAAGAGCTCCAGCGAGATCACAGATGCGGTTTCACATTTCAGGTTTAACTATGGTGTAGTAACTACAGTATTATCTGCAGGAGAAATGCAAGTGGGGAAAGAATCATTAATTGACAGTGAAAAGTTCAACCTATGCACTGTGTATTTGTTTTTATAAGCAGTTGAATGTTTAGCCAAACCATATTTTAACTTTTAACTGCAGCCCTGAAGGTTGCAATAATCTTGATACATTAAAACCCAGGAACAGTATAGGAAAGGAAATTCAGATACGTGTTTCAGAAAAGTCAATCATGGAAACGTAAAAACTCTTAGTTAAAGCTCAGGCACATTCTTTAGTTTTAATTAAGTTGCATACAAACCTCCCGTGAGGTCACTGGCCTTACTTTACAGTTTATGAACTTTCAAAGGTGTTTCAGTGGGTGCAGTGAGAGGTGAAGCTTCATTGCTACACACGTGAGGAACCCATCGAATGTTCAACTAACATCTAATTTTCCTATCTTTTGTTAGCATTCATCAAGCATCCAGGAAGTCTGCTAGGTTGAACGGGTTCCTGTGTGTATGTAGTAGAAGTATTAGTTTAGTAGGACTACGTGGGATGTGTCTATTTTTTGTTACTAAGGCACCAGTGACCTTCCTGCTCCTATATTAGCGTGCCTGCTGTTTTCCCATACTGCCAGTTGTCAGGAATTGATTCGTTACATATAACTGGGTATAGTCTTCATTGCTTTATTGTCTCTGGAAAACAAAATACTTTAATTACAAAAAATAAAAATTAGAGATGTTATCTTGGCAGGAAATTTCCACTTAAATGCATATTTGAGGCTGAAAAAATGCATACTTTAGCGGGGGCACGAAGCAGATGACGTAAAGAAATGATGTAGGACTCCATGATCTCTTTTAAACTGGTATTCTTATCTTTGGTTGTGATTGGGGGTTTTTTCTCCTTCCCCTGCTGTTTTTTTTTTTTTCAGAACTGCAGTACACAGCAGACTGCAGGAGTAGCTTGAACTCAGAAAGATGCCCCTAAATGAGTAGGGCTAGGACAGGAGTATCCTACCTAGAAAATGACATCTAAATCTGTTCCCCGAGCTCTAGGAAACAGACACTTGGATGAAAACTCTTAAAATTAGTACAATATGAACAGCTGTATAAAAATATGTTAGTAACAGGTGTAAATCAGAGTCGTACAGAGTCACAGAACGGTAGGGGTTTGAGGGGACCTCTGGGGATCATCTTGTCCAACCTCCCTGCCAGAGCAGGTCCACCTAGGGCAGGTTGCCCAGGATTGTGTCCAGGCACATTTTGAAAGTCTCCAGAGAAAGAGACTCCACAACCTCTCTGGGCAGCCTGTTCCTGTGCTCCATCACCATCAATATTATAGTAAAATATTATAGTACCTCTTCAGAACAATTGCCCTGTGTACCTACTTGATAAGGAAGGGCTTTATTATAGTATACCTGCATCAAAATTATTCTATTTGGCTGTTATACATTGAAAAAGTACTTCTAGAAGGTCTGCTTTTCATCATTATGTGCTTGGGTTGATGGATAAACCAATGACTCAGAAAAACAGTAGGATATTAATCTAAATTTAAATGTATAGGTTAGCGTATGTATTTGAACCGGTTTGTTTTAGAGGCATCCCCTTCAAAAAGGCTGTCTGCAAGTAATCTCTGAAGCACAGAAATTGTTTTAATTCAGAATAATTGGAGAAGGGAAGAGATTTTTATTTTACACTGATGCAGTTCATCTTATTTTCCCCACAGGACACCGTGGTTTAATGGATGGGGCTTTAACCTACCCAGAGGTCAGTCATTGCTAGACAAGTGGAACCTTATTCCCGAGGGAATTGATATACTAATGACACATGGACCTCCCCTTGGTAAGTAAAGCCAAAGTTATATGTGATTTTTTGCATGAGAATTTTACTTTCAGAATAAGCAAAATTAAAAATGCTATAAGTGTACTGTAATTGCATCCTAACTCAAAAATTATGAATTTAAAAGTCTTTTGGGAAGAAGTGTAAAGTGATGATTGAGCTTCCAGGTGTTTTCTTGATAAAAACTAAATTTTTAGTTAAATTCAAGCTATGGAAGATCAAATATCTGACTCCATAGCTGTTACGGTTTGACATTTTATTTAAGAACAGTACTCGTCTGAGAAGCAGTTTCCAATCCCATACAATTTTTCAGAGACTAACTAAAAATCTAAAAATATTTTTCCGCTACAGTGACACGTTACCTTAAGGTTTTAGAGTATGCAATCGAGTTCAGGAGTATATAGTCACATACTTTCTTGGATAATATCCTTGTAAACTTAGAATATGTAACAGTAGTTTTAAAGATATGAATTGGCTAATAGCAAATTTGTGAAGGAATGAAATTATTCTCAGATAATTGTTCCTTGCTCGAACTAATGACAGGTGAGCAGGAGTTTATGTTTTATCATTAAATAGTTGGAGTTTTTAATTTAGTAAAATTTTGCTTGTCTTGTAAATCTGGGTAATTCACTGATGTCCGTTTCAATTCCAGGTTCTAAACTAAGTTTTGATGGTCTCAAAAAAGACACTACGATGTTTTGGCATATCTGAAGTCACTAAAGCCCACACTAAAACCATTTGAAAATCCCAGTATTTTTGCCCTGTCTTGTACCTATCTTGTGCTTTTCTTTAAGACACATGTGGCAAGCAGTCTAGGACCATGTTTTAAATATTTCAGTCAGTTTTACAACAACTGAGCACCTGCCTTTTATAAATAGGGCTTATCAGGATTATCTTCACTACAGTTGTTGTTAGTAGACTGTGATTTTATCAGGGTTTTTAGTAGGCTCTTGAAATCCAAGGAGTCAGATGATCACATGAAGTCACTGACTTTTAAAGATAGTAGTGAATATAAAAAAAACAACTGCGAGCTGACATTACAAAACAGAATTTTAAGTACTACCAGGCTGGCTCAGTGCTCTCACAGAGCTTCTCAGTGACCATGGAGTCAGGAATTAATGCACGCTTATGTTTGGTACCATTATTAAGTTAAGAGGCCAAAATCTAAGCAGAGCTAAGGAAAAAAAAAAAGTCCAGAAAGTTTTTGACCATTAGGGTACTTATCACTCCTTTTATATTCTAGTTACTCTCTTAATACATTTTTGAGAACGTTGTAAGATGATCTGCTAATTTTCTTTAATCTTAGTAGAGCCACCAGCGTGCTGCTGTGATAAAGCAGCAATACACCATCCTCTGACAGCAGAGCGCACCGGATATTGAAACCAGCGCTGTGAATAGCACTCTTTTAATCTGTTTATTTTCCCAACGAGGCAAAAAACCCCTCAAGCATGTTTAGAATGTTTCATGGGTGCTATTTTAAATGGGTTGCTAATTCATCTGCTCTGAATTGGGTTCATACAGAAATACTGTGATACTGCAGACACTAATGAGTGCTTTAATTGAATAAACGTACTTAAATTTTGGTTTTGATGGAGATAATGAAGTTCAATTTCAAAAGGTTGCCACCATATTTTAACTACAGACACAGATTAGGTGTTAGTACGGTGCCTAAAAGGAGGGGGTCTAGGTCTCAGCCTGCATGATAATACTGACAAAATGCTGCTTTTTAATTCATGTAAATATTAAGGGAGAGAGAGGTGTAACTGGACTCTTCTCTCCATAATTCAGTCAGGTTCGTGTCACAACATGTTCTTACTACCTGGGATAAACTTGGCACAGGCTGTAATTACCCTCAAGTCAGTAGAACAGTGCTACAGTTGAATGTGGCTCCTGATTTCCCTTTTACTCCTCCTCATTAGTCTTGATCTGCTGATCCGTACCAGCACTACTCCAGGCAGCTGAGTTCTGTCAAACAATGTCAAGTTTGGTGTGTTTTTCCATATTATCTATAGGACTGAGTGGCAGTGTAGTAGCAGTAGCTTGTTGGAAGCTATTTTCCTCCATTGCTTGTCCTGGGTGACTAGGGGCTCAGAAGTAACCTGACGCTTGCAGACCGTGGCCCACTGGAAGCTGTGGGAGATTGTATTTTAAATCTTGGGGTTGCTGAGGTATCGGGTGTTAAATTAGCTGGCTTGGGAAGCTGGCTGCTCTAAGAGACAGAGGAAAGGGAAGAAAAATTTGCAGCAATACCGGGAATAAATATCTCAGAGTTTCAAGGTGGAAGATGAGTTTAAACCTGTAGTTTAAAAAAACAAATCACATCCAGAAAAATATTAACGCAGATGGAGGGAGGAAATCGTAAGGAAGACAAAGTGACAGTGAAACATTTCTTAAAAGCCATTGTGTGCTTTAATGGAGAGGTTACGACTAGAGATAATGTAATAAACCTTCCGTGAATTATGACTTCCTGAACGACTACGTGAAACCTTACCTGAATAGAGAAAATTAATAGCATTGATTGCATTTTGCCATCAGGTTTTCGAGACTGGGTTCCAAAGGAGCTGCAGAGAGTGGGTTGTGTGGAACTGTTGAACACGGTGCAGAGGCGAGTAAGGCCCAAACTCCATGTTTTTGGTGGGATTCATGAAGGTAAGGAGCAGCACTACTCCCTCTTCAAGCTCAGGCTGATTTCAAAGCGGCAGATTTTGATGGTGCATTACAAAGGATGAGTAAGGGCGTGTTGGACCGAAGTAGGGAGGGAGTTGAGGGGAGTGATTGCATGCACAACACTTCATAAATTTATGCCAGAATTAAAACAGACTGTTTCAGGAATGTGTGCTACATTGAGCCACCTACATGTTTCACTGTGCAAAGGTTGTTCTGTACAGGTTATTTGAAAGCAATTCAAGTTTTGACAAACTTGGTTAGAGACACAGATGAGATTCCCCACACTTGCAAGCCAAAATGAAAATTATCCCCGTTATTCCAAGCACAGGAGCCAAGAAAGGTGCTGGTAAAAAAGAAAATTGAAGACAACTCACAGTCTCAGCTTGCCTTCCTCAGCACATAGGAAAAAGAGAAAGGAGGGCATCTTGAGTCAGACATCAGGAGGAGAGCTTGCCAGAACTCACTTTGCATAGATTTCTAAAAGTATCCTGTAATACATTTTGTTCTGTGTATGTTACCTTCCAGTAGTCTTGTATTTTAGAAGAGATATTTCCCCACTGTCAGTACCAGATCAGGCAGAGAGTGAAGCTTCAGAAACAATAAGCTTTTGTGGCAGTAGAAGAGACTGAGAGATTAAATACATTTTGGAGATACTTAAATATTTAATACAATTTTGTAGCCTTCATGTGGTTGAGACACAAACACTAGGAGCTCTGTCTGAGAGAGAGTGTAAGACTTTGCGACCCTAGAAGTCAAAATTACACATTAAATGCTTTATATTGTACTCCCTGGATGTTTATCCATTGACTCTAACTAGGTTCTCTATAGGTTTAAAGAGGAAGACTTCATGAAAGAAAAACAAAAAAGGACAGATTTCTCAACCAGCGATGCTGGTTTTTCTGAAGCCCTTGTGACTTCATACAATGAGTTTCCTGCCTGGTATCTGTAAATAAAGAGTTTGTGATGGAAATACTGACATGACCTTAGGTGTAGTGGCATGAATAGCAGTCTTAATAATGCACCAAGGAAAACAACAGATATTTTGTATAAATATTAGTCCTTGCATTTTAAGAATAAGTGAATACAGCAAGACTTCCAGCTAAAACACATAAATTGTCTACAGCCTTTGTAGGCACATTGGATGATGAAACTTCTAGTTGTAATAGTGCTAAGTAATGGGGGAGAAAGGTATTTTAATGGGCAAGATCATTATTAAGAGAAAGCCCTGAGGAACCATATGCAGCACCTTGCATTTAAACCTCATAGAAAGGGTGGCAACACGTGTAGGAAGTGAACATTCAAATAAATTATTACAATAATAGTAACAAAAAAGTTAAAATCCTTTTTGGTACGTAGGTAGAAGACATTAGAATGGCTTTTTTCAGTACAGAAAGAAATAGCTAAATGTTAAAAGCATTATTTTACAGTGCAATTAATTCTCTTCCAACTCCAGCTGAGATGAACATGCACCACATTTTGTGACATCAACAGAGGCTATACACACATTTTGGTGATGCAGGATTTTTTCCTGGATGAAACAACCACAAACAAGGTTTCTCCCGCCATGAGATGATCTAAATCAAAAGTGCCAGTCTAAATAAATAAAATAGTACAGGTGGACAGTGCAGCAATTCTGAAGTGATTATTCTTTCTGATAGACACTGTGGGGAGCTGTATTTATCTTAGCTTTCAGACAGCAGTGATCTGCACTGTATCATAATGGTTTAAAAGAAAAACATTTGTCTCCTGTGGGTTTGTGATGGGAAGTTGTCTTGCTCCATGAAACTCCGATTTTTACTTTTATTTTTTAAAGTACATTTGGTGCCATATTCTTCCTAGACTTTTTTTATGGCTTCTTTGTTAGCTTTTCATGGGTGTCAGCTGAAACCAGTGGCAAAGCTTTCTTTCACCTTCTCCACTGGTGGAACTGGAGCCCCTATCTCCTTGTACTTGAAAGAATGTCTATGAGAGGAGAGCTTCTACCTTCTCAGTATCTCTGTAATTCTGTTATCATTTGTTTTCTCACATCACATCTGCTGAATGAAGGCTCAGGTGTGACTCAGTTCATGGGTTCCTACAGTTAGCTCCATTTGTCCAGAATTGCTGGCGTGCACAACCCTCTGTTAGCTCCTACTCCTGCATGGCAAGCGGGAGAGGAGCTGGAGGACAGCAGAGGAACACCACTGCTGCTGGTGCCTTGGACGCGCTCTGAACAAGAGCATTGCTGGCCAGATGTTCAGAAGGTTGAGAACAGTCTTCAGCATCCTGAAACTTGCCATCGTGTTACTGAGGAGTCAAGTCCTTGGCATGCTGAAAGAGCTGATTAATATTTGTTACTTCTTGATTTTTTGCCTGGGAATGAGTTGTCAAGATTCCTTTATAATGAAAAGCGGTCATCTAGTTAACTTTCACCTCAAATTTCTGTTTAAGCTAGCGATCATCCGTTGACCTCCAATGCTCTGTCATGTTTATAGTAGAACATGCCTTTCCTGAACTACGATTTTCTCTGGTAGATAAAATATCTAATATATATCAAGTAAATATGTATGTGTGTACCTTTTTAACCTGTTGGTGAGGTTCTGCGGTCTCCCAGGCCAGTGTGGGCAGAAGCCTGGCAGTCCTGTCGGGGGGAGCTGGCCAGCACGCAGCACGCTTACTGGGTTCCGTTCATTGCCCGGACAGGGGTTTTTGCAGGTGAAACCAAAGTTACTTCTATATCTTTTTCTCCAGCTTGGTCTTTTTCTTATGACAGACGTTACAAGCATGCAAACTACAGCTTGCTAATTAAGTAATTAGAGAAAGCACATGTGTGGTTTTGTCTCTGTTTCTGCCGTATCCAATTGTGACAGAGGATTTTCCGTGAGGGAAAGAAGTTTGTACTTAAAACAAAAGCATCAGTTCTTATTTCAAATACAGTACGTTGTATTTTTTTTTTCAGTCGAGCCTTTGTGGCAGCTTTCAAGAGCTTGTATTGTTTCGAAGGAATTAGTTTAATTTTATTCCAAAGCATTGATCCCACAACAAGCTCTCGGTGCCGCTGCCCACGGGCAGTGTCGGTTGTTTCTGTTGCAGTAAGTGTGACACGTTCTCCCTGCAGGTTATGGCATTATGACAGACGGTTACACAACGTACATCAATGCCTCGACGTGTACAGTCAGCTTTCAACCAACCAACCCTCCAATTATATTTGACCTTCCAACCCCTCAAGGATCATGAAGCACTACTGCACATTTGGAACTGGGGAAGGTCTATAAACTGCCATTTTCTAATTATAAACCTTACATCCTGTTACATGTTTATTTCAAAACGGGGTGGGGAGGGAGAATTTGGGGGGAACTGTGGGATTTTTGTTTTGGGGTGGGATTGGGGTTTTGGGTTTTTTTTTGTAAATTGCTGGTACAAAAGAAACAAGAAAAGTTAGAGGTTGTGCTTTTTGGAAATGCAGCATTCGTTTTAAATTGATAAGGCATTGTGAATTTGTAAAATTAATTTTGTTTTTCAATACATTTGCCATTGTAAATTGTTATCGTGTTCTCAAAAGGACAGCCAAGCTTTCTTTTAATAAGTGAGAGACCTTATTTTAATATTGTATTATAAGCTAAAAAATAAGCAGCATTTAAAAATACCCAAATTTGCACAACTTATGTTATTGTCGGGGTTTTTAAAGTGTCTTCTTTTTCCCTAGTTCTAAATATTAGCTTCCCATCTCCATTTATATCAATTTTTTAAGTAGCACAAACAATATTTTGGGGTCCATTTACCTCTTGATACGTGTGCATGTGCTGAAACTTGTTTCTATTAACAGTAGAATGCAGCAAGGGGAGAATAGACTTCGCAGTTGTTTGTCTCTACCTGCTTTATATGTTAAAGGCTGATTTAGATAGTCACAGCCTGTATGTGATATCTATCTTATATTGTTTGTTTTTAAATTATTTTAGCTTTAAAAGACTGGGGTTGAAAGCTGCAAAGAGCAGGTATTTCATGCAGTAAAAAAAAAATGTAAATGCGGACTCCTTTTAAATATGAATTTATATATATATGTATTTTTTGTGCATTATAACTAAGCTAGGATTTAATATTGCCAGTATAGCATCTGCAAAATTATGCTGTACAGCACATCTAAATTATGAAGGATGTGACACGTTTTCCAAGTGCTCAAGGCCTTCAAGAGCCCAAGTTAAATCTTTGTCGTAGTTCAGGCATGTATAGAGTCAAATGGATACAATCAAGCCTAACTAAAATAAGGCTTAGTTGTCCTTTATATTTAAATATTCTTCTTGTCTTTTTATTTCCTTTTTCTTATTTTGCACTGTGTGTAAATGCAATCTCGCTAGCACAAAATATTGTTGCAGATAGATATTTCTGTTCTACCACTGTAAATGCTGTTGAGCTTTGTTCTGTTTTATGTTACCTTGTTAATGGAATTTAGAAAAGCAGTTGTTTCTTTAAATTTATTGTGATATTATATCTAGCGGCCTTTATATGCAAATAAAATTGCAAGATTTTTAAATATGTGGTTTTAGGGAATTTTGCATTTTTCTGTGGCATGAACAATTTGAGGAGACAGTGATAAGGGTAAGTAAGAACTTTTCTATTTCTCAATAAATTTTTATTGCTTACTGTTCATAGGATGTCAGTTGGGTCGATAAAGCACTCAGACTTTTCCTTCCGTTTCTCTGCCATCCATCTTTCCATTCCTTTTAGACGGAAGAGATTTTGTCTTCAGATGTTATAATTCAGTTGCAACCAGGTCTGCATGCAGTTAAGCCTTGTAGGAAACAATTCCAGATGACATGAGGAACAATTGATTAGCCAGTAACCTTTTTACTTCCTCACTTGGTCATTAGTACTGAGCTGCAGGTGCCTTGTGCTCATCCACTGTGGGTTAAGAAATGAATAGTCATAGATGAAACATATCACTTTTTATCTGGATCTCTTCTCAGTTTTGTGGCTACAGCTGGATCTACCACGGGCAAGAGAACTGCAGAGGAGATTGGTCAGTGTATGCCTGTAGAATGGAAAAAACAACAGGAGCTGCTGGTACTGCTGCAATACAGTTAAGTGTATTATAACAAAATCTTGTTTGAAAATAGAAGCCATGGCTGTGAAAACTCAGTTTCAAACAGAAGATAGGGCACTGTGGAATCTGCGTCTGCAGTAACATGAAACAAGTCCTGGAGAGCCACGGAGTATTCCCATTTGTCTTAGCAGGTTGTTAACTTTTGACATGATTTTGCTACAAACGTTATGTAGACAACAAATTCTGGGCTCTTACAGCAGAGTATTACTTAGAGAACTGCTGCTTGTGTATGGTGATGCAATGTGCATCACCCATAACGGTGGAGTTAGGCTGAATTTTTCAGATTTAAGGCCGCTATACCAAAGTCTTTGCTGGGAAAGAAGCTGCTGTACCTCTTAAGTCTAGTTCTTGTTTTGTATGTGGAATTCCTTGGGAGGTTTCCTTATGGAGTAGACGGACACCTTCACAGTTTAACGGTATCTGCCTTGTGTTGCTTGCAGTGCTGGTTATTCTATCAGTTGAGCCAAAGGGAAAAAAAGTCACCAAATACCAGTCCGGCCTTTTGAATGCTGACGGGATCTGTCTTGTGGAGTTTTTTCAGCCAGCAATGGGAAGAGTAAGGCATTGGATTTGGCCACAGGAGGTCTTTACTGGCAAAGAACACGGCCACATTTAAGATGGCTGTCCTTCCTCAGATAAAGCGTTTTCTTGGAGCACATAGGAATGATAGATATGTACAGCACGTCTTAGATCATTCTTTTTCGCTAATCTGTTGCTTCTTGTCACTGCATAGGGAGGAAATATCCATTACCTGGGATGCTTTGTGGTGCCATGAACTTCCCCATGAGCAGAGAATAGCCACTGCATCTGGATCCAGCCTTCGGAGGACCTGGTGCCTCCTCACTAGCTAGGACAGGTACGGTCCATGGCACCAGACTGTCGTTCTCCACTTCAGGTATCTGCCTCTAGTGAAAACTGGGTTATTCCTGAAGCAAAATTTTTAAGCCAGCAGCTTTGTTCCAGGATTTGAGCAGCCTGAAGCCTTCTGGCAGCAGACAGAGCCGGATGAGTAAAGGCTGGTGTAAGTTCAGCCAGGAGCCTACCTTGGGTAGGACTGGTAGCGAGAAAATATGAGAAGCAACGTCTTGAAGAAGCAAAAGCCTGTACCAAACTCTGCTATAAATATAAACTGGTACATAGAGCTGTAGATGTCCTCAAGGTGTGGTTTTTTTGGTGTCTGCTGTTTGCCATATGGCTTCGTGGCTGTGTGATGCAGCAGGTAGGTGTGTTATCAAGCGGTTCTGCACTGGGGTATCAGGGCCTGGATTTGTAACAACAGGCTAAGACTTTATTCTTCCATTTAGACAAGCATCAAGGATAGTTGCTACTTTGTCATCTGTTGATGCTGAATAGAGTTCTTTATTTAGAGAAATACATAATCTTCAGGGGTACTTTCTAAGTGTGCATTTTCTCTTGTGTTTATTTTCTGGTTGTTTTGTGGTTGTTCAGCACCGAGCTTGTCCTTCTTCCTGGCAGGATCTTTTTAATTGTATTCCCTTTTAAAAATTTTATTCCCTCAATTTTCCTTTGTCCTTTCAGAAACTGATCTATCGTTTTTCCTTCTGAGAAATCTATCACTTCGGCTAGTGTCAATTTTTAAAAGGCCCAGAAAACATTAGCGGTTTGGCATTTTTTCTTTCCATACTCTTTAGAGATTTTGAAATGTATCTGTGTCTGTCTTTGCTGTCACAGGCAGGTAATTTTCCATTGCTGGATGTCAGCCATATCTGACAATCAGGGTAAGTGGGACACTGTATGATTTGAAGAAGTTTGATTTCACAGGGAGGCAAAAGTGTGATGAATCTGCTTCTTTTCAAGGATCCTTCACTACTAAAAGTAGCTCAATATCTGTATGCAGAATAAACCTTGGATAATAGGTCTTTCTCTGGGGTCTGATCCAAGCCCATTGAACTCACTGGGAGTCTTTCTATTGACTTCAGCTGGCTTTGGATCAGACACCTGGCATCTATCTGGATTGCGTTTCTGTCTATTACTCATCCTTCAAACCGGAGGAGATGGTCCCTGGTTAACATGCAAGAACCTCTTGGCAGGAAGAGGGACCTACCTATTGTAAGTGCTGAATCTTTCCAAGTGATTGATTAACAGCAGCATAGTCGATTAACCTTTCTTCTTCTGAGAGCAGCTTTCATCTAGTCATCTCGATAAGGCTGAAAGCAGTCAAGGCCTTTATCAGGGGAGGGCTGCAGAACAGGATGTTCCCCAGAGGTGATTGGTTCCCAATTCTCTCTGCATAGTGAATTTAGTGAATTCAGCAGACCTTGAGGTCAAGCATTTATTAGGCTAAGAGACTGTCAAATCAATCTGGTGTACTCCAGGCAAGTTCTACCAGGAGAATGGGTTTTGCCAAGACTCTGTCTAAGAAATAGATTGATGACTAACTCCTGGTTGAAGCTACCTTTCTCTTTTCCATTTTCCGCGAATCAGATTTTTTTCTCCTCACCGACACCAATATTTTCTCCCGAGATAAATTTTATTAAGGAAACTCCTGGAAACCATCTGTAATTTAAGTTGCAGAGAGACTTCCAAACTCTGTAGTCTTTCCGTTCTGTGTTAAATTGACCCAGGGGCTTTCTCTGAGAGCTTGCTTTTGACCACACCTGATTGAATTACATTTCTAGAGTTTTCTTTTCACCGTTTTTCCCTGCAACACCTCCCCCCCACACACACACACTTTTTTTTTTAACTTTATATATTCTAGCAGTTACAGACCGGCAGGGTTCCTGATTTTCCTTGCTCAACATGGTAACTTCTTATAGGAAAGTGAACTGCACTGTAAAGGCAACAAAGCCTGCAGCACAAAGCAGTGTATTTTAATCTTCTTCTGTTTTGATATGTAAATCCCAACTTCCTTGCAGATTCCTCATTTGTAGTAACCAGTGGTTTTTGTACCATCATCGTGGCTAATTTACATTCACATGGTACTCAGATGAAATCGTGTTATGACCAGGCTTGGACAACCATGTCAGCTGTCAGCCCTTGTAGGACACCCTGTGAACTGTTGCAGGAAGTCCCAGCCATCAAAGCACTGTTTGACCTGCAGAAGCACAAAGAAAGGGACTCTAATAAATTAATGCAGCCTAAGTGCAACATGGAAGACTAAAGTCAGGTTTTAACATTTTCATCTTCAGTTCCTGTCAGCCTAATCAAGAGAAAATGCAAGAGAAGTCTGAGTGAGTTTAGTGCACTAAATTGGTTTTCAGTCATCCATATTGATTTATTTTTTCCCCATCTGGTTACCGCTTTCTGTACCTCTATCTCTGGCTTGAACCAGAGAGTTTTGTAACAATTCAATTAGGATGTGGCTATAAAAATACATCTTGTTTTGTTTTACCTCTTAAGTTTTCTGAGGAGGTTTTCCTCAGGCTCAAATGGCTTTTTGTTAATTATAGAACAGAATCAGATGAGTCTTTCTATTTCTTCTGAGCAGCATTTGCCTGCAATTCTTATTACACCATTTAGTCACTCGCTTTGTACCTAAGGTTTATGTCCATGGAAGAGGGTCTGGCAAAAACACGTACCTCAGTTTAGGATAACTGAGTGAGTGGCCTACATTCATCTCTTCCTCAGACAGTGGGTGGTATTTATCTAGGTAGGTGGCTCAGTGGTACAATAGGACTCGTCAGCTTTATGAACTGAGGAGTTAGGACTGCAGAAGTCCTATGAGTTTATCTAAACTACAAAATATTAAAAAGTGGATTTGAAAGTGGAGACAAAAGTAGAAAATAAGACTTAAAGTCTTCCTTAAATCCCATTTAAATGTATTTTTATACTGCTGTTACTATTAATGTGGTTCAAACATTAAGGGGTTTCAGTGATGGACTGTTAGAAAAGGAACAGCACAACAATTTTAAGTGTTTTGCACGCTCTGTACAAGCATTTTCAACATTGACTGTCATGTGAATATTTCAGCAAAACAGTTCTTTTCTGGGTGCTCAGAGTCACTGCAATTGTAGGGAGAGCGTAACTTCTGGGTTTTTTGTTAAGTGTCAGTAATAGGTAGTGTTGCCCAAAGTCAGCGTGGATCTGCTTGGTTTGGAAGCTTGTTACGCACGTAACAAGGGATCCTCCCCTGCGAGGCTGAGTCTAAAGGGACAGGATGGTGAGAAGTTAGGAGAAAAGGAGTCTTGAGTTAACAGATTGAAAAGTGACCAACTTGCCCAGGATCACACAGGAGATCACACAGTCCTAAGAACTGAATCTGCATCTCCTTAGTAGCATTCTAGCTCTTTAATTACAGTTTTCCTTTCTGTACGCTTTCCTTTGCAAATAGACGGAGAAACTAATTCCTTTGTTACTCCAAGAACAAAGCTGCCGCTATGAAAATCAGCCCAGGATCCTGGAACACAGGTTGGCTTGTGACAGGAGAGACTTCCAGCTAGACACAAAGCAAAAATCAAAGCCAATTCCTGCATTTTTAATCAAGCCAGGATGGAGGGGGCCTAAACAAGTAGGATCAAGCTCTTGGTAATAGAACTAGCAGTCTCTGTTAGACACAAAGCAAAACCTTTATCAATCATCTTAAAGTATTAAAGTGCATCTTCTGTTTTTTAATTCAGCAGGCAAATAAGTGATGAATTAGCTTAGTCCAAACTCTCTGAAGATGATCACTATCATAGATTCTTTAAAAGGTCTGGAGCAGGTACGAAATCCTTATATTACTGTAAGATACAGACTGCAGCTCTGTTGTTATTGGCTTTATGTTTTGAGGTGTCTAGAGAATTTTGGAGACAATGGATTTGAGCATTGTATTGACACTACAAGGCATCTGGCTCAAGCCCAACTCGGGCAGGGAGAGTGGCAGTTCCTAAAAGGAGCTAAGTTTTATTGATTAAGGTCTCCTAATCAACAGAACAACTTCTCATACAAAGTGCTATTGAATTTCCTGTAGGCTTAAAACTACAAAACAGGCTTATTATTCATAATCAATTATACTAGATATAAAACTTTGAAATTCAATAGCTATATCAGCTTTAAATGAAACTTAAGTGGTTTATTTTTATCTTTGATTTGGGTTTCTATTGCCAAACTGAGGTAAGATTTTCAGATATCCTTACATTGTCAGGAACATTTGAAAAATTCTGTTGGACATTCCATCACGTTGGTGGCATTTAAATCCATCACCTTATGGTATCTAAAGTACCTTAAAAAAATCCCATGCATGACATATCATATGTAAAAAATCTTACCTGTTGCTCCAGGATTTCTTTGGAGCTACTACAGCTACCAGTTAGACTTAAGCGTGATGGATAGTTGCGGATAAAATTTACTGTTCGGTTCCCCACAGCTTTTTATTTGGAAAGATCTTGCAATGAGAATGAGGCAGCTTCCTAATCCTAACTGGGAGAAACAAAATAATTTAAAAACCCACAAAATGTTCACATGAAAGCTGTCGTTTGAACCAGCAATAACCAATAGATATCAGAAAGGTTATTCTAAAGATGGGCTTGATTTCCAGGCTTAAGTATGTAGGCTGTGACTACTTCAAATGTTAGACAAACAGTCTTTTCTGACTTCTATCAGTTCACTGAACTCTTCCTCCTCCTGATAGAGCTTACAACAACATGTACCAAAGCACCCAGGACAGGGGACAAATGTAAGACCATCCCGCCTCAGATGTCTTTTGTTTGGGCTGGGGGGGATGGCAGGTTTGGGGGTTTTGTGAGGTAGTTCAGAAGGCACTGTTGGAAGTGCCCTTTGTTGAGATCTTAATCCCAGTTTAATTTTTTTTTTCAGACCAGCCAGCCGGACTGCTGTACACCGTGCAGTAAATTTTTTCTTAAACTGTGTTTTGATAGATTTAGCTCCCTGCTGTAAAGGCATGCTCGAACAATGGGGGCAGGTAAGCAGCGTGGTTGCGCTGATGATTTAGAGTTTGCTGGCTTTTATATGGAACAAGAGGAAAGCTGGTCTGGTGTCAGCAGTCATTACCTTCTATCTCTGATGTGCTTTCCTGACACAGTGGCGCTTGAGAGACTGCTTTGTAACTACGTTACTATGAAAACAGACTTTTCCAAGGAACGAATTATCTATCTGGAGTGTAGTAACCATATGCAGACAACCCCAGCTGTAGCTGTGGCGTTCACTAGTATCGTTTACAGGCCTGAATATTTGTATAAGTGCCAATTAAGCTGTGGTAGCATTATTTGTCACAGATAACAAAAATACCTCAGTTTCTGTTGCCGAACGATTTGAAGAGGACTTTTACTGCAATAAATCAGCCTCGTGTGATTACAGAGTTGCAGTAGGTAGTTTCAGCGTTTCTGTGGACCTGATTTTATGAAGTTGGTGATACTGCTCGTGTGGGTTAGGGATGCAGGACTAGGTGCTGTGAAATCACTTACAGAACAGCAAGACCTGATGGGTTATAATACGAGCACTTCAATCTGGTGGAACGATCTTGAAGCCCAAGAATATGGCAATGGAAGAAATACTGGAAATGTGTTTGGAAGGAGATAACACAAAATTTACTCCCTCCTCCAAATATACATTCAAACAAGAACATCTTGTCCAAAGTAAGTTTGACCAGCAGCAATTACAGCACTGATTTTAGAAATTAATATGAAACACAGGGCATGTGCCTATGAATCATCTGAATCATCCTGCGTATTAATTCGTATATTGTTAAAGCAATAGCTGACTATAATTTTCTGTCCTCTAAAAATCAGTGTGTAACTGTGCTGTTGTGTATTTGTTACTATACTCATAGGCTGATGCTGTGATGATAATTTGATATATCCACAGTAAGAAGTAGATGACCTACCATCTAGGTCAACTGGTTCTTTCTCCTTTGAGACAGGATAGTAGCTCTTCATAGCAAATGAAGCCTCTCTAATCTTCAACTATTGTCCATTTACACATGAGTAAATAGGTTAAATTGTTCATAAAATGACAGAATCATACGAAAGAGTAATACAAAGTGGCAGTAGCAAAACTGAGAAGCAGTCTATTATATCCTGCTTTGGATAATACCTGCCAACATACTGAAGACTGAGTACAGTATTGGATATTGATCAAGTTAATGGGTATGGGGAAATACGGTTGTTCAGAAAAGAATCTTGCCGTCATTCCTCCTGCCAGGGCACACGAGCACTCTTGTGACAGCCCTCCAGAGCTCACTGCAGCCGTTCACTGGTTTCCTGCGAGTGACAACCCTGCCCCAACAACTAAATGGCCGTAAGGATGTAAAATGTGCCCAATTACACTAGAATTGTGTCTTTGCATGAAAGAGCAGTGAGTTTCATTACATAATTAATTCTTATTTTCCTGCCTGCTTCTTTGTGGTCTGGACAGTACAGTATCCTTTCAATCACCCAGCATGTTTCCTCCTCTGCAGCAGTACCTCTGAGGTTTGCTCCTGCTGGCCATCGGGCTGAGCGCTCAGGAGCACCACAGGTTCCCCTTGCTGTCACTCTCCACCCCACAGGACTTCCCTCCAGCAGTGGGAATGGGTACCTGAAACAGGCAGGAGAGAGGCCAAGCGGTAGGCACTAGCAAGCTGTTTGCACACACAGCAGCATGGTATTCCTCTGGGATATAAATAAGCATGAAAGAGTATCAGTATTACTCTTATGAAGCAGGAATGGTTAACTGAGCTAGGAAATTTCCCAAGTCCATCATCATCCCTTACACTCTAGAAAGCTGCTGTGATCCTATAATAATCACTGGATGTTATCTTTCCATTTGGGTAGTTTGCCCAATATAATTCAGCCAGGACTTATGGCTCATCTCTGCTGTAATAGGTCAGCATATGCTTCACATCTGGTCCTACAAAAAAAGCCATATTACGCATACGATGGCAACTATTTTAGGGGACAGTCTCCAGAGACTCATAAGTGTGACTAGCAGTCTTGACAGTTTAGCAGTTTCATTAATCAGCATTAAAACCTCATTTTCCTATTACAGGCATAATTACTACTAGTTCAAATGATGACTAAAATAAGCCATTTCATGAGTTTTGTTATTTAGCGAGCTGATATAGCCAATTTTTTCGAACATGTAGGCACTTAAAAAAAGCCAACAGCAAGTCCACCACTTTGTCTCATCAAAAGTCATTGGACCAAACTGACCCCATCAGTGATGACAGAGCAGAAGCGTATTTAATCAGCAAACTAGAGAAGGATGTGGACTTCTTCATATTTCTGTTTCTCCGAATTCAGATCTCTGGTTTGTCACAGGAGAAAGCACTGCATTAGGATTGCCTGGAATATCTCAGGATCTGCTGTCAGGTGAATATTTCTGTTTACAACCAGGATCTAACTCTAGCTTTTGTCTGAGAGGGGGAGGGAAAAGAAAATCCAGTTTGCAGGCAACAGTGTGCAGAGAAAGTTTGTCTTTGCTTGCCTCGCACACCACATCCTGGAACATGCTGATATTTAAAGCTTTTTCTGTGGACGATTGAGATGTGATACAAAATCTTTGCTTTAAATACTTGAAATCTTCCTACGAGGATAAAGCACAGGAGCCTGGATTAGTCACTGCCAGCCATGTGCAATTCCATGCATGTGTCTTTTGTTCTTCTCCAGTGTCCTAACAGCCTTTTCTTAACATACCATCCTCTAAAACATTAGTAAGAGGAGGGTATGCAAGGTGGACAAGTGCGTTGTAACTTTCAAATAGTTACATTGTGAGACAGCAGCTTGCAAGAAGTCAACCTGGCAAACTGAGAAAAATGTCCTTAAAAAGAGCCAGCAAATAATAATATGGTTCTCTTCTCCGCTACACACTGAATGAAAATTCATCCTGTGGTTCACACAGCACAACTGACAGCTTTTACCTTCACCGGCTCCAGGTCCTTGGCTTCTGAGAGGAGTCCCTTGTATGCCACCAGTGAATGGGCCCAAAAAAGCAAAAGTCATCCCTTTTAAGTAAAATACTTCCTTCTTCCCTAACTTTCCATCAAGTTAGTGAACATTTGGGATTTCTAAACCCTAGATTCAGTGCAGCAACGAGGTATATGTGCTGCCTTAAAACCTTGGCAGGGTAAGGGCTAATTTCCAAGTGGTTTGTTATAACGGGAAATCCTCTAAGAAGCATTCTGGGATTGTGGATGTGCCTCTTCAAGTCATTTCTTCAGCACTTGCAGCCTGAATTTGCCTTTTCCTGCTGATGAGCAGAAAGTTGTTTCATTCTCCCAACACAAAAGTGTCTAAATAAGTTTCTGGTGGGCAGTTTTTGGGTACTCTGCATTGCACATTATGATGTACCCATTTTAAATGAACTGTGTTACAGCTATGAAACAAGGAAAACCATTTATCCCAGGCACTGCAATTCAATTTGGTTTACTTCATATTCCACCTTTAAATAAGCTAGAGGCTGGGTAAATGAGCAGAGATACTGGCCCAGAACTGCCCTGAAAGGTCCCCTTAAAAGCCACCCACTGTCTGTCCTGGCTGGCTCCCTGCCAGGCTAGAAACTGGAGCCGGAGACATTGGAAATCCCTTGAAAACTGTCATTTTTTTTTTTTTGAACTGGCAAGAACTGTGATGCTAATCAAGGAAAACACAGGAGATGCACTGGATTCTTTACACAAGGGGATCTCCAGGGCTGAAATTTATTTTGAGTTTGTGCTTATTTTTAGAGAGTTTCTTGCTGTTGTTGTCAAAACTGTGCTAAATCAATTATTGTCTGCGAGGGTCACCTCGAGGTCAGTGTTACTGAAAAACCTAGAGCAAGGCAGTGGCTGGCCCGAGCAGCTCAGCAGAGCAGCCTGCACAGACGCTGGGACTTAAAGAAACAGAGCAACTTCTGTCTTAGCCCCCTGAACATCTGCTTTTTTTTTTTTTTTTTTTAAATGAGAAGTAGGTTTAAAGTCTTTTCTTTAATTGCATCAAGCTAGACTGTTGAAAAACCCCTCCCTGCCCCAGGTAGCCACCTACGCAAGCCCTGCCCTGTACAAGGGGGGCAGCTCCATCTTCTCTTTGCCCAGCTCCTCAGGGCTTTTGAACAAGCCATCCTTAGGTTTCAGGGCGACCCACTGAGACAAGGTCTACTTTGACAAACAGTCTAAAATGGATGAACCAAGATACAGATAAAGTTGCAAGAAACAAACAGCCATCTGAAGGAACCCCTTGAAGGTGCTTTTTGCCTTTGATCAGCTGCTGGCCTCCAGCTGCTCCTTTGCTGTCCGGCCAAAGCGGTGGCTGTGGAGCTGTGCTGCTCGCTGTCTGCTGCCTCCACCCAGCTTCATTTTAATTTTCACATTTTCTGTTACACTAACTCTTTTCGTAAATAACATCATTTTTACATTTAGACAAGTTAAGAGACTAATTTTTCTACTCGGTCCCTTGGCTGGGGAATTAGTGAGTAACATGAGGCAGCTGTTCCTGCATTGTGCGAGCTCTCGTACCTGCGCCGAGCAAGAGGCCTGCGCGCGGCAGAGGCAGCAGCGCTCAAAGGAAAGGCGAAGGTTTTATGAAGCTGCGTCAGAGCACTGTAGCCACCCTCTCTGCTACAGAAGGAGAACTCAGCAACCCAAGTAAGTACTATATTCCTTGTGTGAAGGCCATATTAATTGCTTTTTCTCCCTGCTATAAAAAAGCAGAGGACATGTGGGGCCAAAGCTGCCCCAAGATGCTTTCTATTTTTACTGTTTTGCTCCAGAGAAAAGTAGGATGGATGTAGCTGTTTGGGGTGTTTTTTTTTGACAAGGGGGGGGGAAGGAAAGATTTAAATAACAACAATAACAAAACTGCTTACGCAGTCTTTAAAGCAGGCCGTCAGCTGCTGTGGAGTTGTGCACTTTGCTGAGGGCTGAGGAGCTAAACTGCTTCAGCTGTGAGTGGAGGCCTACCTTACAAATGTGTGTGTATTTTTCTATCTGTGTGTACATACAGCATCATCCTGGTTTGCCTTGTATACATATTTGTGTATATATACACCAAAAATGAAAGGGTCTTGATATTTTGTGATTAGACAAGTTTCCACAGGTGTTAAAGCAGCTGGTTTTGTGGGATAGTCCGCATACGAAGGGACTTTGAGGACTGTTTTTATTATACCCAGCCAGGAGAGTTTTCATCCAGGGGGGAGTTTAAACTAGGGCTCAAGAAGTTGCAAGAAAGATTTTGTTTTGAACTTCTCTGTCATTTGTGAAAAATACCTGTTCTCAGAAAATGCTGTTTATTAACTCAGAGTAGTGATTATAGGCAATCCTCAGGACAAACCTCTTGAAAAATACAGAAATACCACAACTTTCATCACAAATAGATTTTATTAGGTACTGTGGAACTGCAGAAGGGCAGATAGAGGCCTGATCCTGCACCCAGTAGGGTCAAAGGTTTTGTCACTAATCTCAGAATTGCGGGCGAGCTCTGGTGCTGCCAGTGCTAGTCAGAGTGTGTTATTTGGTAACAGCGAACAGGAACTAAATGAGAATTCTGATACCAGTTTTGGTAGAAATATAATACATTTTGTTCTCTGATCGTCATTCTGATATTTAATAATGAGAAGCATGTGTACTGGGTAAGCACAGCAGGGTCAGAACCCTTCCCTGATGGGGAGGCTGAGGCCTTCAGGAAAGGCCTGTAGCCTTTATTGTGTGTGAGGGTGCTGTCAGCGTAAATAATTATCATGAACTTCAACTTCAAGCAATCAAACTTCATCTTATTGAAGGAGTCCCATTAAATGCTCAGATTGTTCTTAATTTGACCTAGTGCAGTCAATTCCTCAGGGAAAGAGAGACCGCAAAAAAATCAATACAGCATCACAAAGGAAGCTGAGGTATCTCGGTCACGTCTGCCAAAGGAAGTGGAACCGCCTGAAGGAGGAGTTTGTCTCAGTCCTGCTGAGACATCAGGGTGATCAAGCTTGTGAACTGGTCAGAAGCCCTCAAATTTCTTGTACTAGATGATGAATTTTGAAGACAGCTCAGCTGAGGTAAATGAGACTCAAAGCAGCATTTTTTTCTAAAGCTCCACTGAGATGGTATTAAGCTCTTCTTTTAGGTTTCCTTGTTTCCCAGTTCTTATCCAGCCAGTTTGTATGATGGTGTCTGGTCTGCTGTGATGATCCTTTTCCACTGCTTGGTCTCTGCTGCGTGGTTTCAGGTTTAACTTCTTCTGTCTTCAGAGAGATGCAGACAGTGCTGCGGCTCTCCGTGCACCTTCTGTTCCCTCTCTGTTTACAGTTCTGCAAGTCAGAATACGCTGCTGGTTACAATTTTTTGGTTTTTTAAATCTCCACTCATCACTTCAGAGGAGGTTGGGAAATTCTAGACATTAAGAGGGAAAGATCTTGGATTTGTGGGGAAATCTAAGAATCAAAATCTAACCCACTCGACTGAGCTTTAATATTCATAACATTTAGACTGCTTAACTATACTCTCTGGACTTGCATAAATATCCCCTCTCTAAATGAGCTCCTTTTCCTACCCTATGTATCTTGCCCTCTGAGCTTCTGCTACACTACCTGTTGCAACTATTGTTAGACGGCACAAAAGAATTGGAATAATTGGCACTCTTTTTTTGGTTACAACTATTCTTATCTCTCATGATTTAAGAATTACCCTCTGTCACTTTGTAGTTATTCTTTTAACCAAAGTTCATACTCAAATATTTCTAAACAGAAGAACAGCTTGTGGTAAGCAGAGGTTTTTTTTTCCACTCATATTATCATAGGACTGTGGAAAAAAGTTCACTTAAAAAAAAAATAACAGAAAAATTAATAAAGCCAAGGCCATTTCTAAAGTAAAATGCATTTTAATTTGAAAGTTCTCTGTCTACTCAGTTACAGGAGTGGGTACCACATGTGTGCATTGGGCTGCAAGGATCTGAGTTTTTCACCAAAAAGAATGAGGGATGCTTCTTCTGAATTGTGCTGCAGATAACTAAATTAATTTTATGTCAGAGATACTGTATATGACACAAATTTCATTATATTTCCCTTTCTCGTTGCTGGCTGAATGCTGGGACTAAGAACCCCTACTCTTTCAAGTGGGCTTCAGCGGACAAAAGATGCCTTGCTGCTACTCCTCGGAGGTGAAGAAAGCAGATTTTCCTGTTGCTTTAGCCTTTCCCCTACAGCAGGTTCAGCATGCAGCTTAAATCTGCAAAGGGAGGATGCCCAGCTCTCCCTTGCCTTTTCAAAATAAACACGCAGAACTTTTAGCTTGCTTGTACCAAGCAGCCACCTTTTAGTGCGGCAGAAGATGGCTTTTGACTGACTGAAATGGCAGGTGCTGCGGGAGCCAAGACAATTCTGCATTTCCACTGATTGTTGTTACTACCAAAGCCTATTATCTAGGGTAATAAAGTTTAAGATTAAGGGGATTCTGCATGTTTGTGCTGTTCTCCACAAAGCTTATCTTCTTAATAGACCAGCTGCTTTATTACACTACACCCACCCCTTTGCATTGTATAGAGAAGCCACGTGTATAAATGGGAGCGCACTGAGACAGGCCTTGGCTTCCAGCTGGGAATATCCTATCGCCCTTAGTCTCCATCTGGGAGTATTAAGTTACCAGCAGTTGCCAGCTGGGGACATCGTATCTTCCACCTTGCCCAGCAAAGCCCATCACATTATTGTCAGGCTGCTGCCAAGACCATAACCTGTTTATGTTTCGACTCTTCTTCTTCTTCCTGACCTGGGTGCTCCATGTGCAAATGCTCTGGCGCAGCTGGCCCACAATGACCATGCCAGCGTCTTACTGGAGATGCAAGTATTCAGATGAAAAAGTTACCTCATTCTGTTCTCTGGCATATGCCCTTGGAAAAAAATGTTAAACGTCTGTAGCAGAAAGTACTGAAATGAAACTGCCCACCATTCATCACTTGGAGAATTTATGGATGTCTTTCCCTCAAGTCTTAAACCTTACATTCACTGAAGGCCACAACATTGAGATATTATTGCCACATATCTTAAAGAAACAGGGCTTCAGCTAACCTCATCAGGGGGTTGTAGGGGCATGGAGAGATACTCTGTGTCCGCCCTCTTCTTTCTCTTCTCTGGATATATCCTAGATGCATTTTAAGAAACAGGATCTGCCAGTTTAACATCCTGCCTCCCTTACGGAGTATTTGGGAGCATCAAAACAACACTGTCGTTTCAGCTCTGATCCACGGATCTTGTGAGGGTTTCAGAGGGACAGAAGCAGACTGGAGAACAAGCCAACAAGAACCTTGAAAAATTCATCAAGGACGTGCACAAAGCCCTGCACTTTGGAAGGGCTAATGCCGTGATACAGGGGAGCAGCCATGCTGACAAAAAGTGATGGGTCATAAGAAGCAATGAGCTGAACGTAAGCCAGTGGTGTGCTGTGGCAGCTAAGGTGGCCAACAGCATCTGGGCTGTATTAGAAAGAAACCATCCAGTAGATGATTAGACCTCTGTCCTCCTAAGAGGACTTAAGCACTTCTTAGACCACATCTGTAATATTGTGTCTGAGGCCCTAGATGTAAGGAAGATGAAGAAACTATGAACTACGAAAATTATTTTATCTGGCTTCTGTATTATCATCTGATGCTGCAATAGGAGTGTCCTTAACAGCCCCCTGATAATGCAATGTGTGAGAGCGCAGTAGCATGACAATCCCAAAGTCCCTGTCTTTTGTTCAAGATACTCAGTGTCAGATCTTATGATACCTTATAGCTCCAAAATGAAGACTAGGGCTGACAGTTTTGGTCTTTGGGGATGGCATTACCTTTAATTAGCAGGTAAGACTACACCTAACTTAGAAAGTGAGTTGTCTTTGGGAGTGACATAGCAAAGCCAGGATGAACTGTCTTGAGGTTTGAGAACATCTTCAAATACCACTTATTTCCATCCCCGATTCAGACACACTGTCTTCATACTGGCTCAAGAAAAGAAGCGCATCCAAGATCAATATACTTCAGGGAACAGGTGGGAGGAAGAGAAGAAGAGTAATGGTGAGATGATTCTCATATTTCATTGAGGCATGTTAATACTTCCTTGGCTGTAAAACACAGATCACGGTGTCCTAAACTCCAGAATAAGGTAGGTCTTTGTTGCAAGACGTGTAATAGTTGTAGGAGCTTGGCCCTGCAGGTATCTTAAGCAGGTACCAAGCATTTATTAGGAAAACAGGAAGAAAGAGTGGCAATTATGGGCCAAAACTGTGCATGGATGGGAGGACTTGAGCTCTCGTCTGTGGGGGTATCTGTAGCAGTAATACACCCGAACAAACGTAGGCAGTAACGTGCATCACTCTGCCAAGTCAGAGCCATAGACAAAAAGATCAGCTGAGAATTGACCAAATATCAACAAGAATATCAAACAGGAGATTTTTTTTCCCTTTAGTAATCCATTTTTGGGAAATACCTAGCCAACCTGGGTAGAACTTGAGATCAGAGCCCAGAATGTATGTACACTGTAGTGACAATACCACAGTTCACTTTCCTGTAAGCTGCTTTATCATAAGGCAACAGCACTTAATTTAGCTCTTAATAAAAAGTGTCAGGAGATTAAGACCAAGCTGAAGATTTCTACTGCCATCCTGGGATTTAGAGGTTATGCTGAAATCATTAATACAACCACTATTTGAACTCTTTTGATCACCAAGTATTAAATTCATCCATAAGTACATAAATCCCAGGAAGCAGGAAAGCAGAGCTACCCAGCATTGCCGATCCTTTTTCAGTTGCTTTTCTCATCACTGCCTGTGGTTGTAATGTCTTTCAGTCATCTCCTGAAGTGCATAAAGAACCGATACTGCAGTCCCTCTCTGTAAAAAGCTTCCCTGAATTCTCTTAGAAGCACTGTTTTCTTATTTCAGACACTCTCAGAGCATCCCAGGTGGCTTGGTTCCCTCCCCAGGGCTCCTGGGCGTGCTTCTTGCCAGCCCTGAGCACAGAGAAGCAGGGAGAGCCTCTGCTCTTTGTAGCAAGTGGGTATTTCTCAAGTATATTTAAATGATACCGATAAGTCCAGATACATGTGTGGTATCCCGAGTTGTAATTTTGTGATAGCCCAGCTGAGCCAATGCAGTGTGCTGAAAGAGGGTGGGACAAATTTCCTGGGTCGATATAGGAAAGTGCCTCCTCATTCCCCTGGGGAATTGAGGTATGATTATACATTCCTGGACTCGACGTCTGGCTCTACGCTGGGGAGGCTGGGATGGGATGCTGCCATCCCTCCTCCTGATCTGCATGGGCAGGAGCCGAGGTCTGGTTCAAACACACGACGGAGCAGCACTTGCTCTACTCGGGTTTTTCGTGGATATCAGTCCTTCCTTTTCATGCTATTGTCTTGCTAGTGTGCCTGCCTTTTGGGTTTGTCCCTGAAGATTTGATTCTGTATTTTGTTATGATGTTGTTGGTTCTATGGCTATGAGTATCCATCTGCTGGCAGAGCTGACTTAACAGAGATGTTCTGGCTTTGCACGTGCCACCATAGTAGGTCTGACTGTAGGTCCAGTGACCTTGTCCCTGTGCTGTGGCCATAAAGAAGAAAGCCTTTTGTTTTTATTTTTGTTTTTAATAAAATGAGTGACTAATGTAAAAAAGCACCCTCTAAAGCCAGAAAACCTCAAACCGTTTATTAAAACAAAATCTACATTGGAAGTGGATGAGTTAGCGCAGCAGTCAGGGAACTCTAACAGCAGTTTGTTAGTGTTGTTTTAGAAGTTCTTAACAAACATTTCTAAATCAGACAAAGGATTATGCTAACGAGCCTGCTGAGTTGACACTGCCTTCCCACAGCACAGCTTTTAAGACAATGACCATGTTTTCTTCTGAAGACAAATCCCTCATTAGAAGAAATACCTCCAAAACACACTGAGTCTCACAGAGGTTCCTCTAATTGTATTTAGTATTCTACTTTAAGGAGTATTTGGATAAACCTTTCACTCAACAATATTAAGCTATCTGTTTCATACCCTTTTCTACCTTTAAAATGATGATTTGTATGAAACCTCTACTTACTATTGCAGCAAACTGTTGGTTTGGGTTTTTTAAGCACCCCTCACTGCAGCACTGACAGCTCAGGTTAGATTATGGGATCTCTGAGGAGGTGAAATGGTCTTAGTAGCGCTTTCGACTTTCATTACTCAGCCAGATTGTGGAGTCTATCAATTATACCTACATTGACACGCTGGTGAATTAATTGGCGTGTTTGACAAGGACAGCTATTACACCATGTTGTTCTGACAGCTGGGTTTGATATCACAAATTTGTCAACCTTCCCCTTCACGTGAGGTGCTGGAGGAACAGTTGAGGAGATCAGGCGAGGACATTGCAAGATTTTTTTTTTTCCCCTGTACAATCTTAACATCTGGTGATAACCTAAACCCTAAATAAAATCGGAGACATTCATAACATCAACAAGCAAGCAGCATGCCAGACCTGCGCTATAAAACAATCTCCTGTCTTGGCTGACAAAGCGTTCAAGGAGTCAGAAAACTAATTTATTGTCAGAAAAGTTAGTACCTTTCAGTAATGACTTTCTATGTGTCCTTCAAATGCCACTTACTAGGTGGAAGGTTACTAGGGGAGGTTTAGATTAGATATTAGGAAGAAATTCTTCACTGAGAGGGTGGTTAGGCACTGGAACAGGCTGCCCAGGGAGGTGGTAGAGTCACCATCCCTGGAGGTGTTTAAAGAACGAATAGATGCGGTGCTTGAGGATATGGTGTAGTGGTTAGAGAGCTGCTAGGAGAAAGGTTGGGCTTGATGACCCTGGAGGTCCTTTCCAACCATAACGATTCTGTGATCTTTCCAGGACTTCAGAAGATCACTTTTTTTCTAGGTCTTCATCTGGCCCCTCTCCCCCCTTTCTCTACTTTGCGCTCTTGACAGCGATTACAGAATGAAATTGCCTGGTCCAGATGCTGTGTGTTCACATTAGCGGCCCTCATGTTGTGCTTTATGCCGGAACATAGTCCAGTAGTTCTACCATTTACATTTTGAATCCATGTTTTATAGATGCGGACTTGGAATATTGTCTTTCTGAAGTTGTCTGCTTGGCTTTCAATACTACATTGCCTCCTAGAATTGATGTACAGTAACTAAGTTACATTCCTTCTGTTGCCTTCCTTGTATGTAATATGTTTTCCTGGGTAAAAGGCCTCGTTGGTAGGGCATTGTTGTGTATGATTCTGTTTAACAACCAAAAGTTAGTACATTTTCTTAAACAAAAACCCAAACCACGTGTGTTTAAAGAAAGCTCTTAATGTGTAGCTTCCTCTGTTAGAAGTTTCTCATTTAAATTCATTCTTTTAAAATTAAATTGTTTAATTTGTTTTAACTGGGATTTATTCTACTGCTGTCTGCTTTTCCATGCTTTATTTCCTCCCCTGAGCATACTGGATAACTCAAACCAGTACAATAACACGTTAGCTCCTCAGAAGAATGAGAATCTAAGCTAATGAGTTAAAATGGTATCCAGGCTTCAAAAAAACATAAACGCTGGGAAAATATAAAATAAGACTAAAACTTCTTTGATTCTCTCAGGATTGTCTTTTTCAATACGTTTCTACTCATATACATTAAGAAAAGGAAAACTTTTCTCTGTCTCCTATCTCTGTTTATGCAGGTGCTACTGGAGATCATGTTTATACATTTTGTTATACAGCAGAAAGCGAAGACTTTGGAGCACAAGATGCAGCCAAGCTTGACACATGGGTTTTTGATCATGTTAAGGTGAGCAGAGAATCTTTTAATGCTACCTGAGTATAAAAAGCACAGCTGGATGTTGACTTGATCATAGAACATGTTGACTTGATCATAGAACATGTTGACTTGATCATAGAACATGTTGACTTGATCATAGAACATGTTGACTTGCGAACATGTTGACTTGCGAACATGTTGACTTGCGAACATGTTGACTTGCGAACATGTTGACTTTATCATAGAACTAGAAAGTAGGAAACCTTTGAAAGATCTGTCACTTGGGGTCCTAAGTAAAAATTGCTTGAATCAATTTGTATTAGTGTAATAGAAGCTTAGAGCAAGTATTTGTCATTCAATGCTGGTAAAAAAACCCTAACACTAGTAAAAGTACTCTTTAAAAATATTTTTGGGTTTTCTTTGTCTTAAATTTGCATATAATCTGAAACCTATCTTCGAGCTACGGACCCTTTTAAATCTTGAATGTGATTAGTTAAGGATTTTATAACAAGTATTATGGTATGGCAGAAATTAAAATTATTGACTTAATTTTTGCCAGGCTTGTATACGCTGCAGTTGTACACTTTGGCTTGTCCTGACACACATATCTGCCTCCTGGTTATCTCCTGTGGTTCATGCTAAGTTGTGGCTGGTGAAGGAGTCCCAGTTTGTTGGCGGGGGACAGAGATAGCTTAGGTCCTGAAGCAGTACCACTTGTTCATGTGGTCGTCTGCTCAGCTGAATTGGCTCAGTGCTGGCTCGGCTCAGTGCTGGCTCAGGTCTGTTGTTTTCTGTGACGCTGTCACTGTAATGATTAGTAGTGCAAAGCACATAGTTTCTGATTATTCATCAATTCCTATATGCATGTTATTCTATGCTACCTCAATTGTTCTGGATTAAGAAATGCTGATAGTGGAGATTGGTGCATAAGTATCTATATCCGTGGAGCAATTAGGTGAGTTACTTTCTGGATCTCGTAACCATGTTAATGGGGTTTAAAACTTAATAAAACTTTTCCACAAGATCTCTGGGCTGTATGCATTAGCTGACCAGAATAAAGAAAATCAAACCAAAACAAAAATTTACTTGGTTTTAAAACAAAATAAACTAGATACCAGATCAGCATGTGTATTAGGAAGCCAGGGGTGGGTCTGCTTTAAACACTGACATAGGGTGGAAAAGTTCATTATGGTTTGCTAATTTACAAAGGAAGTGATTTGCTGGGTTTGCAGGTGAAAAGAGGTTTTTTCTAACTGCTGTCCTCTCCCTGAATTTGCATTTGTGCCAGGTTGTGTGTTGTAATGTATATAAATAAATCAAATTAGGCTGTCAATTACACTTAATAGCTGTTGTCTTAGTTTCACCCTGGTGTCATCTGGAGCTGCACAGGTATCTGAGGGTGGTACTGCCTTCTGCTAATGACATTTCTTCTTTCAAAACGATAATGGTATGCTTCATATGTATGTCATTACTGATGACTGTTTCCTTGGAACCAGCACCATTCTTTTAAAGACTTATTTTGCCTACCTTAGCTATTTCATACTGTGAATGAATAGAACTTGATTGACTTGTGTAAAACACTCATTCCATTAATTATCTCTTCAGTTAGAGCATGAAGCTTGGGGCTGGCTGAAGCTGAGGTCACTCCGATATCGTAACTCAACTCTCACCTATGCTAATGATTATGTATAACTAACAATGACAATTTGCTGAAAATCTAAATTCTGCTTTGCCTACTTTTTTTTTTTTTTTTCTCCTTTGAGTTTTATCTCAAATACTTAATGATGTATCATTGAACTCTGTTGGATAGAGTGATCCCTGGATTTCTGCCTCTTTAGGAAGTAAAAGGCATTAAGGTGTACTCCCTATCCAAGTGTAGTCAACATGTCCCAGGCATCATGAGGGCCACTTGTGGCTTCCTCTGCCCCAAGAGAGATGGGGATGAAATGGAGAATGGCTAACTAATGTTCGGGCTACTAGTGCTTGCACCCTGAAATTGCTTGTTTTCTTAAAAAGCGCTAGCAAATAACTCAGTTGGTCAGGGATGTGAACATCTTGACTAGTTTTTATTTGTATGGATCAGTTCCTTAAATCATGAGTGGAGGAAAAATTGTGTGATACTTGACAGTTCCTGTCATGTCTGTTTGTGGTATAAGGTGATCCTAGCCCTTTCTTGGGACAGAGAAAATTGAGTGTAGACTAGACTGCAGCTGGGTTAAAACAGTCATTTTAATGTGTAGTAATAATTTGGGAGTGGCTTGGAGTTCCCAGCTGGGTGTGAAGTTGATTGACTGGGTTTTTTCTGATTTGGGGGTGGTTTTGGTTTGCGGTTTTTTTTGGTTGGTTGGTTCGTTTGAAGACTCCAAAGTAATTAAGGGACTGAGTGTAATTTAGTGTGATGTGGCCCAGTGATTCTCAGGTAAATAACCTTTGCGTAGATCATAGTTTGAGTCTGTGCCAAAGAAAAATTAGCAAGCAAAATACCGGAATTTTAGGTTAACTAACAGGATTAAAAAAAAGTCTTTTGAATGCATTTCTGATTTAAGCATTTTGTGAAAAAGAGTTTCATAAGATTGAACTTTTTTTTTTTTAGAGTAAAATAATAAAAATTCCAGGAACTCTAACAGTCTTGAAGATGAGTCTCAGTAATGGTCTAACCACAATTTGTTATGACCGCAGGGTAGGATATACTCAAGATATTCAGTTGATGTCTTCTGACTCAAATGGACATGTAGTTACAGATGGCTAATTTTTTTTTTTTTCTTTCTTTCTGTGTTATTTTTTTTTCCCCCTGCTCAATTTGAACACAGTACTTCATTCTTCCTTTGGCCTCTTTATACTGGAAGAAGGCCAGACCAAGCCTTCACACTGTCCCTTCTGTGCAGGGTGGGGGCTGGAGTCCAGAACTGAATGATGTGAAACCGAAGCTCTGCAGACAGTACTATGATGTGATGTTGATTTCTGCCAGTGGATTCCATACAGATAGCTCTGCTTTACTGGCAGTACAATGGTTGAATGATATATTCATATGATATAGGAGTCTTGTGCATGAGCAAGCCCAACTAATATAAACTGGCATATATATGTTGATCCTGCCTTTGTACTGCAACTGCCATAAGTATTTAAACTCTTGCATCGGCACAAATCAGTGTGCACAGCTTTAATCAACCAATTTAATTAAGTTGTCCTGAATTTATGTATGAAAGGAGAAAGTTTGTTTTGTCTCTTTCTGCCTGTAAGCAACAACTGTTAAGGGATCATGCTTCCATGGAGGACTCTGGAGGAACAAATGATCCCCAGCAACTTAATGTTAAACATCTATGGAGTCCATATTTTGTTCAGGCATCAGTAAATCATGTATTTGCTAGAGTAGGTAGTCGTTTTTCTTCATTGCTTTCTCCCGTCTAAGGAGGGAGATGATACTAAAAGATTTCATAGTTTTAACCAAACTTCTCTTGTAATATTTTTAATTATTATTGCATTATAATTAACATTACCATTTTCCATTAAAACATTCACAGTAAACTTACTGCTGATCTTACTAAATTATGTATCAGTTGTAGCCAGGGCGTTATTTGTTGTTAGTTGCCAGAATCATAGAAAAAGAAGGTTAGAAGAAAGCTGTAGCGGTTATGGAGTCCAATTCCCTGCTTGAAGGAGTTCCAGTTAGAGCAGGCTGCTCAGGCCTTGCTGGGTCAAGGTTATATTTTTATATATTTCATTATATTCTTACTAGTATTATTATATTGTTATTATTTCCTTAAAGTGGTTTGTTGTTTTTTTTTTCCAATCAGTAAGTCTCTCTTGCTTATTCCCTATCTCTTCCCCTTTGGGAAGGAGACGGAGTTAGTAGAAAGCACCTGTTATTTGTCTAGTGGCCAGCCCAGCCCGAACCCTTGGCACCCACATTTTCTATTTGTGAGTTTCCCCTTGTCCCACCGCCAGCCTCTCTGGGCGGTCTGGCTCAATCTTCTCCTCACCCTCCCAGCAGACAGCAATGAGATCTCTTCTCACCTGCCTTTTCTTGAGACTGGAGAGACTGAGTTCTCACAGCCTCTTTGTTGTTTGCTCCCATCCCTGAAACTTCTTGGTGGCTTTTGGCTAAAATACACAAGAGAGGTGATATTACTGAATAGAACAAATGAAAGGAAAAAAAGAATGAGTCAGAAAGACAATATAATGGTGGCTTGGAAACTAGTGTTGAGTGGTGGTAAGTCTCAAGTTTTGTGACTACTGACTACCAGAAAGAAGAGAGCTTTAGCAGGCTACAAGGAGATAGAAAGATAGTGTTGGGAAAACAGTTCAGCAACCTCCAGAGCAAGGTGATTTTTGCCCCTACTGTTTAGTGTCCTGCATACCAACTGACCACCTTTATCGGCCTAAGATAACACCTTGTGGTGAACTTTTCTTTTTTTTTTCTTTTCGGTAAAACAGTTTAAAAAAGTGTTCCATGGGGTAAAGTTTGCTATTTACTCTGGGAAAAGATGCTGCATCTGAAGTAACACTTGTCTTCCTTCTGTTGTCTCATTCTTTATTAGCCAGAGATTGGGTAAGCTCCTCTGGCTGCTGCTGTGCTGGGTTATGAGGTGGCTGGGAGAGTGGGACGGTTTTGATATGTCATGGGAACTCATGCAGCAGGAAGGAAGCAGCTCAGGCCTTGCATTCCTCACAGTGGTTTCTTTCACTTAATCTGTGATACAAAAACATCTGCCTTCTACTACTGATCTACATTTTAGGATTTAATTTGGGGAGTATCCTGTTTATCTATTTTCGTATGTTGTTTCCTTTTAATTGAAAATAAGAAAACAGAATTGTACTGTATCCTGCAAACTACTGGTGTGCTTTGGAAGACTTCTTCAGTCTTTGGTCAAATATGTGTGGGTGGGTGGATCCCTGTGGGAAGGGGAACTCTCCATGAAAATAATTATATTGCTATTGAATGTGATCAGATTTTGTTCTTATATCTTTATTTAAAGTATCTCTGGACTTTGGCCATGATTTCATCTAGACAAGAGCTGAAGTTGAGAGCATGGAAATATTAATCCATGTGGCTCGTATATATTCAGGGAGAAACAAAGGTGGAATTATGTACTGCTGTAGTTTCCTGACATGGCTTTCTACAATAATCTGTTGCTGCCAGATTGGTCTTCCTCTGGATACAGTGACTTCCATTCACACAAGCTTTAGATTAAGAGCTCCACGTCTATCACAGGTCTGCGGTAGACTGCTCTGTCCTTTGGTGGCAGAAGTGGTTCACTGTCTTTACCAGCATTTTCCCTGGACTCTGGTGTGAAATTTAAGACATTTTCCTTTTATGTTAGTGTACTGAAGGTTCTCTGCATGCTCTTTGAACTAAACCCCTACCCAACCTTGTTTCCTTGGGCAGTGCTGTTAGTGAGGACATCATGTTGTAGTAGCTGTCTGCCTGCATTTTACATTTATGTAGTATGACTGGTCTAACACAGAATAGCCATGTCAGGACTCATTCAATCTGAGAGGAAAATCCCCCCTGGCATCTGCCTCAGGGGTGCTTATGTAGGACATGTGCAAGGCAGAGATACTATCTGTAGTTCATGTATTTGTAAAGCATGTCTTGTTTTGTTCTGTTCTAATTTAGTTTCTGCAAACAAGTTGTAGCTTGGTATCTCAGTCCTGCAAAACCTGCTTCTGAAGCAAGAGTATTTGAGGCCTTTGCTTCCAGCTCAAAATCGATAATCAATGGAAACGTAAAGCCATAAGTGGTGCTCAGAAATGTTTCATCATTGTGATTATATAGGAGGCAAAGAAGGGATGATATGCAGTTTTCTGGAATTTCTGCCTAAAGAAACAAATGAAATAAAACCAAACCAATAAAAAGACCCCTCGACTTGAGGAGCGTTGCCTTAAATAAGCTGAAACTTTGGGGGGACTATACTGAGAGTAGTTATCCTCCAAGAGGTAAATTGGGAAGTAATTAATTTTTCCTCTTTTGTAACTCTGCTACCTACTAGTATTACATTAAAACAGCTGCATTTTAGTTTTAATAGGCTGCCTATCATCTTTTTCCATTGTACTCGGTTTAATATCTGAATGGCTTATTCCATACAGAGCTTCTTGAATTCTTCCAGAAATAATCAAACGTTGTTCTCTGCACTGAATGAAGAAAAGGTGGTTCTGTTTCTGCATTTGCTAGGCATAGACACAAATGGACATGCTCATCGGCCAAACTCAAGGTAATTGAGAGATTAAGCATATCTTTCTTAAGTTTTAAATGCATCCAGTAACTTTTTTAACAGTTCTACTTAGCAAGCCTGAAACAAGATTTGTGTTCTTGATAGTTTCTATAATAGGTCATGTCACGATAATTGCTTATGTTCTGAATTTTCTGGAGTTTTTTTGTTTTTAAGCGCTCCTCTGTAGAAGTGATAGATTTTTTTTTTTGCTATATCATAGAATGTTTTAGGCTGGAAGGGACCTCCAGAGGTCATCCAGTCCCACCTCCCTACACAAGTAGGGACATCTACCTAGGTCAGGTTGCTCAGAGCCTCATCAAGCCTGACCTTGAATGACTCC